>JANHQD010002064.1:0-20748 GCA_024721195.1 Marasmius sp. AFHP31
GATCAACACCAATCCCTGATTCCCGCACCCTTCAGCTACACTTACGTGTGTTGGGAGGATTTGACTTTTCTGTTAGATTTTGTTATACACCGCAAGTGGCGCTTTACAATGAATTGGGCCATTAAACGCCAAGCACTGAGTGGCAGTGCTTTGGGCATCAGAGGTTTGTATCGCGGATAACTGGGATTGGCGTGTGTGCAAGGGTTCATCATGGATACGAGACCACCTAGGGGTGATAAAGGTGGTGTCTAGAATGAAAATGAACTGACCCTTACATCCACCAGATGACTTCTGCGGCTGCTGTCTCTGTATCCGAAGCCTTAGCGTCTAGCACTTTAGGACAATGGCTGCCACTGCATAGGCAAGACCTCTGCCTCAACAGAGATCACAACCTGGCCCAACAATGATAACAAATAAATAGGCACAACGGGAGGCTCAAATTGTTGATAGTGGCCAGAAGAAGTGGGGTGAAATAATAGGCTGTCACACATTGTGAAATGTATGATGCTGGGTGTATAATAATAAGAGTCAGCCCACTTGGCATATGTCACACTGGATGCAGGATAGCATATTGGCAGTGGAACTATTTTAGAGATATGTGAGAATTATCTTTTGAGAACTTTAGAAAACTAAAAATATTTCTGCTAGAAAAATATGGAAGAGATATGTTTGACAACTTTTGAATGAAATAGCCTGACATTGGATTTCATTTACAAGATGTCAAACATAATCCTTGCATATTTTTTTACAAAAATATTTTCATTTCTCTAAAGTTCTCAACAAGTAATACTTGTATATTCCTTATATAATTCTGCTGCTAATATGCTATTTTGCATCCAGTGTCAGTGCTAAGACAGTAACCTTTCAACACCTGAGCTTTGCTGTGAACAACCAGAAAAGGACTTTCCTGGTACTAGATAGTCCACAAGGCCTTAGGCTCCCCATATTCTATCCCACAAACACTAAGCCTTCTTGTTGATTCCTTGCTGTTGTCATTGTCCTGCCCCCACCATTGGCATGGCAAGGCAAGGACTTGTGCCTTCAATTCTTCTCTTTCTGTGGCAAGTCTGTCTGGGAATGTCTATTGAGAAGGAGATTCATCAATTTCAGTACAATACAATGATGAGCAAGGGGTTGGATCCAGGAATAGAATGCTCACCTCTAACCATCCAGATAGATTCTCCCGTGCTTCTTCTCTCAACTTTTGGGGGACCCCAGAAAATAGACACTTCCCTACAAGTTCGAAATAGCTCCGACAGAGCAAAAGTAGCTCTGTATCAAGACAACAATGGGTTAGGAGTGGTGTGGATGTCAAGCTGTGGAGAATACGCCACATATTATGGTTAAATTCGAATCCACAGTTACCATTGTGAACAAACTTCTTGAAATAGGAGACCAGCACCTCAGTAGCCTGCCCACAGGCTCTCTGATATGCTTGGTGACAAGGATTGCATGACCTGTTGCCCTCAAAGAGATCACAGTCACAGTTTGTGATGCGTGGCTGTTGATCCATGCTGGGCTGTGAGTAATGTAGGCTTCCAGGCAAATCAAGCCACATGACACGGTGGAGGACCCAGAGCACGGCGCGCTCCGACGGACACACACCAGGAGGCCATTCGAGATGAAAACACTGAGGAAAGTGTTTAAATTTGTGTGTGAGACGGTTCATGATATCAAAATCATCCTCATTGCCATTCATCCCGTGCTCATGCTAGCAAAGGGGCTCGTAAAGACATAATCATGCACAGTAGATAATAATTGTTAGACTTACATATGTCTTCACCCAAGAGGCTAGTGGCGCAACCAGGTCTTGCCAAAGGTCATTGCCCACAAAATACGGGAAGGCAAGATCGACATTCCACAAATCTTCCAGTAATTCCCGAGAGGGCTTGGAAATTGACTTGGTGGAGAAATTAATCCATTTTATGAAGAAGGGTTTGGTTTCTTTGCCATGGAGTTGGTCGAAGCTACCCGGACATGCATGTGAGAAAAGGTTTACAACTCATGGTAAGGACAAGTGACTTCACACCTATAAGTCTGTATTTTACTGGTTTTGAGGTTTTGAAGCCAACGTCGTACAATGTCATTCGTCCAGGTGGGTATGTCGATATGGAAATGACATGACCTCGTCTGCTCGGCCAGATAATCGCTGAACGAGGCGTGGTGTAGCTTGATTTCATCCCCCCAACCCCCACTGTTTAGTACCGAGTGCATTACCCGCAATGTCAAAGCCACTTGTCCCACAGGCAGTTCAAACAGCATCTCGATACATGCTGGAGATCGTGCATCATGTGGAAGCACAAGGATAGCTGCAAGGATAGGGAGAAGTTCCATATGGTCTGGGTGGGCACTGAGTATGAGATTGTAAAGTGAATCGAGCTCGGGATATGGAGATGTCCTAGACCGATGGGCCAGGGCTTTGTCGAGGATGATACAGAGCTGTGTTATAGGGTGGTTGGACGCAAGTTGGATGAACTTGATGACAGTCGCTGCATAGATGAACTGACCACAGCTGCGTTCAACCAAAGTTTCAAGATCTTCCTTCGAAGGCCAGGGATTCGGGAATCGGACTTGGCGATACTTCCGACTGGCGGCAATCTCTCGAAAGTGATGGACAAAATAACGCCGAATGTCCTCGCAGGCCGCCAGCGAATCGTTCAAAATGACTGTTTTTGAAAGTCGAAGGAGACGTTGGTCTGCAAAAGCTTCCTGGATCCACGATTCTGGGCGACTGCAGATTAAGAATCGCAACGGGAAGTCGGATGCTTGTTGGTAAGCGGATTGGATGATGTCAAGGATGCGTGATTGGGCCTCCTCGTCACCACACTCATCCAGCCCGTCGAGGACAACAATACTAGGAAGAACTGGGGAGTCTGGAAGGTTTCTTTGCCTGCTCCACAACAGGGCAGGCTCGACGATCAGCCGACGGAATTGAATTTCTAATGTGGCATCCAGAATCATGGGATCTTTTGAGAGAGTCTGTTCAATATGATTTTGTATGAATGGCGCTGTGGAAGCAAGATCGTGTGCAATGGTGGGTATGAGCACGGATGGGTTGTTACGGTTCGGGTCAGATCTAAAGAAGAAGAAAGAGGACGCCAGAATGCCCTCCTTCTCGCAATCCTGGGCGACAGTCATGGCTATCGCAGATTTTCCCGTTCCGGCAGGACCTGAAAGCCAACAGATGGGGTGTTTCCGCTGTTGGCTCGACCTCCAATCGTAGATTGCTTTGATAGCTGCTACACGAGTTCCCGGAAGACAACAGCCTCGATCGAACTGGTGCTCGGCTTTGTGGGATGCCCCAACGCCGGCAGTAGCGCTCACGAGGCGTTGCCATGCTACTTTATCGACACAGTTGAGAATGATTTGAGCCAGAAGAGACAACAAGAGACTTACGATTGGCATTCGTCGAGTAGAAATAATTGTTCTGGTCTCGACCGTGGTGGATGTTCTGTTGTGCCCCATAGTTATTGTTTTGCATGGATATCCTCGCTGGCTTGTAGCTGCCTGCGACAGGAGACAATACACTCTGAAGGAGGTGGAATGCGATTGATCAGCTCAGGTGGATGAGCACGAACGATGGGGGGGAGGGAACGAAGCTGTGAACGTCGCTATAAGAAGCTTGTTTGTTTGCGACAGTATGTCAAAAGCAGGTTCACGAGGCAGATCCCAAAATAATTTTCGATCAGGAGGGACCAGGTGACACCTACAGCATCGAGCGTTTAGTGGAGATTGTTCGGTACAGCCTTGAGTTTTACACACCTCCAAGGTCCTTAACCTAATACGATACGCTGATTGAGTTTCTCCTGGGGTCAATCATCGGGCGGTCGATGTTATGGATGTTCAAGATGGAGGTTCTTGTTATCCTCGTTCCATGGTACCAAAAGCCATGCAGTTTGCGTTCGCGAAAGAAGATCTTGTTACTTTCCAGTTAAACGTTGTGGTCGTCCAAGAGAGGGAGCATAAGCGCCCGGAAGTGATCTCGCACAGACCACGCGCCAAGACCATCGTGCTTCCAGTTCTTAAGCATTGGCATTACCTTTACGAGCTCTGCTCCTTGCAGGCAAGGAACATGCATGCCTTGTTTTGACATTTCGTTATGGACGAAGTTAGCGAGGGTAATCCTTTGGTGGATGAGGTCAACTCGGGCGTCGGTGTTCTATCTCTAGAGCACATTGGATCATTGAGTTCTGCGTAGAGATCAGGTAACCTGGTACGGTAGAAGTTACAATTCGTACGATATGAGAGAACGCATACACAGGAGTGAGCGAAGACGGGGGGTGAGGTGATGTATGCGAGGCTCGGAGGTCGGAACGGAATGTCAACGAAGATGGGGCTAGAAAAAATAGAGAGATAGAAATGGCGTACGAAATGAACATATAGTATTCATCCCAAAGCCTAAACACAATTCCACGCCCAAAACTCAACAATCGTTCCCCATAACATCCTTGAAGAGTATCCACCGAAAGTGCTGATATATAGACAGCCAGCGCCCAACATCGAACCCATCTCCTAACCAACGTATATCAGCGGTGATTGATGGCACGTTTTCGCTAAGCGTAGTGGAAACTGATGGGCAAGGTGCGTGAAGCCCACCACCACCGAACCTCCAGCAACGAGGATAGATGACACCATCAGTAATCCAAAGCCGGACGTCATCCTCGATTCTAACCCGTTGAGTGACAGCAGGCGCCTCGGACCGGAAGCGATGGCGTAGTCGATGAGCTCCGTCTCGGTGAAAGGAAAACTGGCTAGGAACGCGAGTTTCTTGATGGCGTGTGCTGTCGGGAGGTCTCAAAGCTGCCCCGGGCTGATAGAGTGCATAGGCAAGACTACAAAATCATGAAGTCAGTTATGGCTTGGGCGCCGGAGGATGGAGAGAATGAACGAAAGGAGAGAGTCTCGTAGATTTGGTTCGGGTTGGAAGGGGACCCCAGAGGACGAGGTTGCGTGGAGAGTGGAAACACCAGACTTGGATAAGAATGACGCTCAGCCAGAGGGAACCGAAAGGACCCCAGAGATGAGGTGTTGCAAACCCTGAGCAGTCATGCCAGGGGAGGGGAAACGAGAAGGAGGTACGAAGGGTGCGCTCATCTCGACGGCCTCACTGCTGTGATCAAGGCAACCTCCGTTCGTCGAGTCATCTTCGCCGTTCTTCACACATTACCCTGACTCTCATTTTCCCCTCCAGCCTCTCCTCCTACGTTCCATCGGGCTACATTGTAAACGTGCGGACAAGACCTTGGTGGCTCGGGTAAACTACAAGTAATTCCTGAGTGGTAGAATACGAATGAGCACAAAGGAGAGATAAAGATGGGAGGCAGACGCGAAACGCACCATTTTGAAATGCAGTACATATTCTGCTCGGGATCAGGGATGAAGGCCGACTTCTTCGATCTGAGTTGTTTTCGATGAAGTCGACTTGGTTATTGGCTCGCCGGACACAAGTGCAACGCTTGCAAGAGAACACCAGAATGACAGATCGGTCGGCGTCAAACACGACGTGATCAGCTTGATCAACATCGAGCAAACAATCCTGGTGCCGAGTTCAACATGGATGGCAGGTTCCTCGACCGAGGTTGGCTCGGCCACGGTATCCGTAGCCAACGGGCTTTGCCGCAGATAGGGCAAGGAGACATCCGTCACCTGAAGGATACTGAGTCACTAAGGAATCAGAACAAAATCAGCTCCGTTTCAAGACTCGAAAACGGACGTGAAAAGGGAAGCTAAGTGGGCTGTTGGTGTCCGTAAGCGAGGGCGAAAAGAAAGACAGCAACACTGGTCGCGTTTGTAGCGAGGGTTCAATGATGAGGGTAACGAGCAAGGGACGCGAAAGATGCTGGAAGACCCAGTGCAGATGAGATGATACGAAAGCACAGCGCTCACCTATCGACTTGTCCACCCTCACCAGCATCCAGGCTGTCTCGAGAAACGGCTTCAGAGTTAACGTATCTCGAGGTGTCACGGTGTCTTGCCGTTCGATTACTATTGAAAACGGTATTCGAAACTGTAGTCGGCGGAGGGCAACTCCTTTCTACATAGTGGAAGAGTTAGATCAGCGTGGAAACAGAGGGAAAGATGTGGCACGTACACTTCTGAATAGATACGATAGACCGTTGACTCTGTGAGCGGTGGCTTCTTGATATTTTCGTTCGAGACCTGGGCTGAGCTCTTTTGTTATCCCATTTCCCTCAATACCGTCGACCTGATTTTCGTGGTTGTGATCGTCGGCTCGTGGAGGGTTCGGATTCCACTCATTTTCCCAGCTGCTCTCTCTCTTATTCGATACGCCTCGTCTCATCGCGAATATCTATTCTTCTCTCTTTGTTCATTACGGTTTGCGGCATAGTTCGACCTTGACCTTCTCAGCGGTCTGTCTTGGACAGAGGAATCGAGTGGGTTAGAGGCCAGAAAATTCTGGGCCATCTGGGACCCCTACCTCGTCATCGTTTGATTTCATTTGAACGTCGTCATTCTGTCTAGAACGAGCAGACATCGAGCGATTAAGGGTATCGAGAATTCGAGAATCGTTGATGTTTTCGCTGTTGTTGAGTACGCTTGAGCGCGGGCGTCATCGTGGTAGAGGAGAGAGAGAAAGCCTTGGCCGGCTCAGCAAGCGCCCATTTCGTCGACAGCGATTCAGATAGGCCAAGTCTAAAATCCAGACGCGTCTCCGCCTCGTCCAGCCTTTCATTCGACCAGGATCACGCATTGCGCCAAAGGGCTGCTCTATTCTATCCCGAAATCTCGACATAATTTCCTTGAAGTTGTACCAAAGTCCTCTCGGGCACGAACTCTCGATCTTCATGCCTCAGAGGATAGTATGACTTATACGCGACTCTGTGGACGAAAGGTTCTCAAGCTCAATCTCGCCGGAAGCAATTCGCCCAAGAGGAACAGTTGTGTGTTCTATCCGTGATTATACATTTATAACCATGCCTATCACAAGAGATGTTGTAGCAGTGCCATAAAAGCATGAGTGAGGGAACAAGGTCGAATGAAAGGTGCAAACTGGTCCATGTCAGGAAGGAGTGGGCAACGGTATCGAAAGGGTAAGAGTATCAGAAGCACCGCATCAGCGGGTTCAGAGTAGTGGTGAAGAAAGCTAGCCAGGTGGTATGAAAACGACGCGTTCATGCTCTCCGAACGGCCCAGATAGTGACACCAGGGGAAACACCGAAGAACGCGATGACCAAGTGCCAGGCTCATATCAGCTCTGCTTTTCGTAGGTGTGAGATGCTCGCAGCCCTTTCTAGGTATGCGGGGAAATGGGATTGTTGACATCTTCATCGGGTGCACGAAGGATGAGGGCTCCCCATTATCCAAAACACTGTAAGGAGAAACCTATAAGTGAAGGGTTCATCATCACGATAAAGGAAGATACGTACGGAAACCAAACTTGAGGAGGTATTCCGCGAGCGTGAAGGCAGACCCGACACGCAACCACAGATACGTAGCGTATCTATTCCATTTGAGGGCAGGGAGGGCTGATCTTCGATGACATTGGCCTGGTTGCTAACCTTGTCGAGGTCGATGTTCGCGAGATACCGATCTCTCGGCCTGGTCTAGCTAGGCGTCCATAGTCATCGAGGAAGTTTCGATAGACTTTGTTGGGCAACTTGAAGGGTCATTTATCGCCTAAAGGTCACTACAGGGGTGAAATTCAGTCAGCTCGAGGCAGAAGGCAGAAGAACCGGTAAAAAAGAATGCGACGCGTACCTTTTCGAAAACCGGAAATCCTATGAACAACGAGTCCTTGTGAGTGGTGATTCTCTGATGATCTTGTCCGAGCCCTATGCCGAAACCGTTTAACGTCTCGTTTCTCTCGATAACCTCGGTTTGACTTTCGTCGTCGACGAGGAACAGACGTCCAATATTTCGGTTCCTGCACATCTTGCCCCCTCATCACGCCCTCAGCCCATCTCAGATCTCGCTGTCTCTGCTCTCTTTGCACCTTTAAAGCTACTCCATCCCACTGGAAGTCGCTCGACCATGCTCTTCAGCGCGTGAATGTCTTCGGCTTGGTTATCCTGGGGTGAGATTTGGAGAGAGGAAGTTGAGCCGGCGATCTCAGGAATGAAGTTGGTTGGGGACCAGAAGGATTTGGTTGGCCTACACACGAGCTCGAAAATGAGGCCCTTCGTTGTCGTGTATTCGTTCGTTTGAACCTTGTTATTCTCCCTAAACAAACAGGTAGACTGATTAAGTAGGTGTCAAAATTTGGTGAGATGAATCGACACTTACTGCGTAGGAAGTACGATCTGAATAACGAGCCATTCGCATTACTGTGCTAGATCGAACAGTGTTCGTTGTTGCGCGTACACTGAGTCGTGGGGGTCATTGTGGTAGACAGGGTAGACAGCAGAGAAGGCTCTACCGGTTATCGGAAAACTTTGGCCGGCCATACCCGACTTCCGCTTACCAGTACTACCAGTCCACTGGCTTGGTGCTAACTCTCATGATCTCGAACGCAACGGAGGGGTTCCCTACAATTCTCATAGTCCGAAGTCTCTATGGCCCGACTCAGAGGACACTTCTTTCTGTCGCTGTCGCTCATGAACGACTGTTTATTCTCCATACAAGCAGTCCTCAAGGCCTCAAAATCGACATGCTCACTTATCGTAGAAGCGATCCAAATCAAGCTCAACGTGGATCAGTTATCCTCAAATCGTATCACTCCCCTAGTTTACCAACCTCGCGGGTGGAGGTCCTTTGGAAGCTCAGGAAGACAACGGTTCTCAAAATTTGATGTTGAACGTTGAGCGCTGAGCCATGGCCCTCAATCCGCCCCAGCCTTTGCAATCAAAGGGCACGGTTGAGATACGCCTCAAACACCTTTGAACTCACCTCAAACACCTCCCAATCCACATCAAACACCTCCCAAGCCGCATCAAACACCTCCAATGCAACCTCCAACCACCCCTTGAACGCGCCCCGCCCTGTCTACATACACCGATTTTATTTTTCTATATCCTCGACAGCATAGAGCCTCTAGATGAGCAGAGCAAGTGAGCTTCGGTTCAAGGCTCGAGAAAGGAGGGAAGGTCGACTTTGTATTGATTGAGAGCAAAGTGATGGATGTGATAGGCGTGGTGGGAGGTGAAAGATTGACTCGAGCAAAAAGTATCGGGAGGCGAGCGAATGCTGGGTCGCGTGAAGATTGCCATTGGCCGAACTTTTGGGCGACTCATGGCTCATGAAACTCGTACAAGGTGACGAATGAAGATCCTTCGGGTAAGTACAAATTCCCCTTCACGCACAACAGCGTACTAATCTAGCCTTTGGGGGCGCACAGGTACAAAGCAGCCAGTGCCAACGCCGTCGACACCGTCGAGTTCATCAACATTTCCAAAGAGTCAAGACGATGCTTACGCCTGGCCCAAGATCGCCCGCTGCACTTACCCATCCATCGTCACTGAAAAAATGGACGAGACCATCGTCCCGTTCATGGAGAGGTCGACGAACATCACCACCACCCTCCTCAACATCCTCAACACCAAGCTCGGCCTCCCCGAGGGCGAGTTGGCCGGGAGGCACCAGGACTTGCAGTATAGCGGAAGCGGAGCACGAATAATCAAGAATCCAGCGAAGATGCCAAAGGAGCGAATGGCAATTGGAGCTCACACCGATTTCGGTAGTTTGAGTTTCTTGCACAACAGGCTCGGCGGCCTTCAAGTTCTGCCTTCCGGAGTGGACGAATGGCAATACGTCGAGGTGCGTTTCATTGCACGGATTTGGGAGTACGAGATTCATGAAGCATTCTCCTGACAGCCGTCCGCCCAGAGGATGTCCACATAATCCATGCCAAAGAAAATTGAGAGGCTAATTAAACCCAGCAATCGCATCCTTCACCTGAAGCATGTCGCAGATAGGTCGATTCTAGACTAACTATCCACCGGTAGCACTGACGTATGGACGGTCAACGCCGAGGATCAGCTTCATCAGGACTTCCGAATCAACGGGTGTTGGCGGTGGATGGACGTGATGTTGAGGGGATTCCGTCGAGTGCAGTGACAACTTGGTACTGACGGTCAGGTGCATGACTTCGGCTCCCAGGCTCCAGCGGCGAGGTAGAAGATCAACATCCAGCGAGTGAGGGAGTGGGAATGACGTGAAATATCAGGTATTGTAGGCGCCGAAGAGCCAAGCTCGAGGAAATGAGAGAAGGAGAGCGCACACCTCAGCGTCCTCGTATTGCGGCATCCAGATCTCCTTCCGTCAAGAATCTCGTCACTCTTCACAAACCCACCTGAAACTCGCCTCAGAAACCTCCGAGTTCACCTCAAAACACCTCTTAATCGACATCAAACATCTTCTGAACGGGTGGACCCGGTGTCTACATACACATGTCGAGGTGGCGTTTGAACGTGGAGATCATCGTCGTCTTTCCGTAACTAGATGGCACTCTCGAAAGCGCACACGCTCAGCCAAAAGTTTGTCGAAAAATCTCTGCAGGAAGTTTTCGAATGGGGAAATAACAGATTCGCACCGAGCAATTGCTTGTCGCTCACGCAGGCGTTTGATGAAGTCTTCCAATGGATTCACGTCACGATTTGCGTTCGGGATGTGCTGAGAAAGTTCCTTTGAAATGCATAGAGGGGATATACATAGCCTGAGCTCTGTCCATAGGCAGTCTGGTGCCCTCAACGTGCGTGGTTCAATGTCGTGATAGATTTGGTCCATTGGAATCGGAACGTGAAGATGGCCAGGGTTACGCTTGTAGAGAAAGGGAGAAAGAGTCCATGGAGTTGTATTCAAGTCAGAAGGTAGTTTAGAAAACTGCCTAAAGTCCTCAACGTGAATCCTAGAGTCTGAATAGCACGATCCTCGGGAGCTCGAGGAGAAAGCAAAGCGCATGGACTCATGGAGGAGCAATGTGAATGATCCGGTCGCCTGCTGCTCCGGCCCGGACTTCTGTCAAGATCCAACGCTGAAAAACTCTTATCAGTACACCCACATTCGTGAAGTCGATTTTCCCGAGATCTGTGAGGGAAGCCTTTGTCTTACGCCCTGGAACGCCGAGTCAATTAGAAGATATTTGATGAGGAGACGAAGGACCTGTTAGCGGACTGCCTCTCGAGAAGAGGACGGTTATTCGGCGAGTCTTGTTCGTTCTCATCGTTGATTTTGGATGGTTAATCGGTCAGCCCATAGAACCAATCTGTAGAAGTACAAGCAAGCTGCAACTTGGAATCATTTTTTTCAATGAATTGTTTCCAATGTCTCGCGCATGCATTCTTCCAACCCCGACCACTTTGTGCACGAATCCATCCGGCTTCCTCGCTGATTCAAGACAGCGATGCTAGAAGACCTCGGCGAAACAGTGTCACCTATCGAATTTACTCCTCAACTGGGACGTTTGCAAGCTGCACTAAGGCCTGTACGGGTCGTCTTGAGATTTCCAAGGCGGCGGATCCGGTTGTCTTTGCGCGTTGGAAGCACCTATTCCACGCAGCCTTCGACTACCGATTATTAGCGGCCTCGAGAACTCTGAGGCTCACATTCATACCGTCGAAACCAACTTACACATCGGCGGCAAGCGAACTCATTCCAGCCATTCCAATAACCGAGGATCTCCGCTGGGTAGGCGCTCACTGTCGTGGGTACCCATCGCCTATATCTAGAACCCGTCAATGTTTGCCATCATGTTTGGCCAAACCGTGTCAGGTGGTGATCACAGTCCTGAACAGCTTTTTACCACCGCCTCCACCACCGCATAACCTCGAAAAGCCCCTTGTCTCTTCTATCCTATGAGTGCAACGATCTTCGTGCTCCTGTAGCTGAGTCGACGACGCCGATACGATTGACTGTCTTGGAAGGCAGTCCACGAGCGCGATGTCCACACAGAGCAGCTATCCTGGTTGGGGTCCGCAGTACAATCACAATGCAGCGTCACAGAATCTCAACTACGGAGGAGACCAGAACCTCAGTTACGGAGGAGATCAGCACATCAACCATTGGCGAGACCAGCGCATCAATCATTGGGGACCAATTGGTCAATTGGTCAATGGGGAGGTGAACAGCGCAGGTCGGGATTTTGTCAATAATTTCTATACGCTAGTTGGCAATCGTGAGTTGCGGGTCACTCCTTTCAACACAAGTCGATCTAAAGCTGGCTTTTACAGCAAATAGAAGTATCTGGGACATGATCTCCGGTGTAGGAGCATCTCATAAAGCCGAGCAACAGTTCGAACGAGGTCATTGTCTCCAGGGAACCCGCGAGGAACTTCTTAAAGCCATTTTCGAATGGTTGTCAGCGAAAGGGGAGGTCCCTCCTATCTGCTGGCTTTCGGGAGCTGCCGGTGTCGGGAAATCTGCGATCGCTATGACAGTCGCCGAGGCTTGTGAGAAGGAAAGTGACCTTGTATGCTCGTTCTTCTTCTTTCGGTCCGACCCGAAACGCAACAACCCTTCCGCCCTCTGGCTGACTATCGCATATGGTCTGGCCTCGACGATACCAGTCATGCAAAGTGTCATCGAGCAGAGGATATATGGGGATCCGATGATTCTCGAAGCTAGCTTAGAACGCCAGTTTCGAGATTTAATCCTCAGTCCTGACCCGACATGGAACTGGGAAGGAGGGCTGTGGGGGTTCATCAAGGAGCTTTCAGGCATGGTGTCAGTTCCTAGTGTTGTTGTCATCGACGGTCTTGACGAGTGTGGAGACGAGGCAACCCAGTTGCGCATTCTCTCCATTATTCGATCTGCTTTCCAAGAAGTACCCCACCTTCCTTTGCGATTCTTGATATGCAGTCGTCCGGAATCGTGGATCAGGGAAGCTTTCAGTGATGAAACCCTCCATCAGTTCACTAGGTTCATTGCTCTGGAGGATGCCTTCTCCGCCCACAGAGATATTGAACGGTACTACCTCCATCATTTTCAAGAAATCGTCACCAGTCGGAGGTATGGCCAAGTCCGATTCCCAAATCCCTGGCCTTCGAAGGAAGAGCTCGAGATTTTGGTCGAGCGTACTTGTGGCCAGTTCGTTTATGCATCAACGGTTATCAAGTTTATCCTACTTGCATTCAGCCACCCCATGATACAGCTTCGTATCATCCTTGACAACGGCCTGGCTGGTCGGTCGGGGACATCGCCGTATCCCCAGCTCGATGCGCTTTACGACCTCATACTCAGTGCCAATCCGGACCTTGAGGAACTTCTCCCCATCCTTGCAGCTATTCTTGTACTTCCACATCCCGCAAAATCCCCGGCATGTATTGAGCTAGTGCTCGGACTATCTACAGGACAAGTGGCTTTGACGTTGCGAGCCATGCACTCGGTTCTGAACATCAAGAACTGGGGGGATGCCATCGAGCTATACCACACCTCATTCCGAGATTATCTGGCCGAGCAGACGAGGTCACGTAGTTTCCATATCGACATACCCACCTGGACAAATGACATCGCGCGACGTTGGCTTCAGAACCTCACAACCAGTAAAATACGGAGTTATAGGTATGACGTTGCTTGTCCTTGCCACGAGTCATAAACCTATTCTCACATTCATGGGTAGCTTTGACCAACTCCATAGCAAAGAAATTGAACCTTTCTTCACAGAATGGATCTGGTTCTGCAGCGAGTCGATTTCCAAGCCCTCTCGGGAGTTACTGGATGATTTGTGGAATGTTGATCTTGCCTTCCCGTATTTTATGGTGAGAACCCGGTCTTGGCAAGGCCTATTCGAACCACTGAACTCTTGGGTGAAGACATATGTAAGTCTAACAATTGTTATCTACTGTGCGCGATCATGTCTTTACGAGCCCCTTTGCTAGCATGAGCCCGGGATCAATGGAAATGAGGACGAGCTTGGTCTCATGAACCGTCTTACGTGCAAATTCCGAGATCTTCCTGGGCGTTTTCATCTCGAATGGCCTCCCTGTGTGTCTCCATCAGAAGAAACTCTGTATTGGGTTGCCGACATTGTCTTTCATTTGCAATGGGCCGGTAGCGTCAGCATCAGTCAAATTCCGCGCCTCACAGACTGCGACTGTGATCTCTCTGCAGGCAACGGGATGGGCGATGCGTGGCATCGAGCATACCAGGAAGCTTGTATGCAGATTGCAAAGCTCTTCGTCTCCCGTTTCGAGAAGCATGCTCACAGTGCGGAGGACAGAGAAACCCTTTTTGGGTTGGAGTTAGTCTTTCTCCAGTTGACAAATTCGCCAATCTTGCAACATTGCAGTCTTGATACAAAGCTCGTTTCGCTCTGCCGGACCTTTCTTGAATTAGCGAAAGAGTGTCCGGCTGTGGAACTCATACCTTTACAAGAAGATAGTGCACGCAAGGGTCTACTTGCATGGGTCGAGGTGAGCATTGTAGTTCTAGTTCAACTTCCTACTTTTCCTTCTATTGCGCAGATAATAACGATTCTCCTCAATAGACATTCCCAGAAAGACTTACCGAAGAGAAGGAAGAAATGAAGGCACGAGTCCTTGCCTTGCCATGGGCACAGTGGACGCAGGCGTACAACACCAGATAGCAGCGGGTTGCGAATCTTTAGTCCTCTCGAAGATGGAAGCATGGAGCATAGCCTATAGGAAGGTTTCTAAACTGCCGGGATGGGCCTTCTGTTCTCATCGTTCACAACATTTACAACACATCTCGGGTTCCAAAGGTATATTTATCAACATCGGCGGCGTACGAGTTAGCCGACTCTAACCGATGTTCATCACAGTGATCTACATCGAGCGACAGCCTACCGTTTCGCTCCGTTCTTCCTGTCTCTCGAGTATCTGTCGTCAACCACGGCATCCGATTAGTTGGGCTATGGCATCTCTTATCTATTTCAGCGATACTCTTCTTATAGACTTATACAGTGAGTGTCTGAACACCACCGAATCATTATACCAAACTGAAGACGGCCTTTCAATTGAACAGAGAACTATCTCATCAGGAAGACGAGTAATTTTCCGGCAGCCGGTTCCGGCCTTTTTCGACCCTTAAGCCATTTTCGCAGGCTGAACGGTTGAACAGCCGCAAAAAGTGGCCCAAATATCTCACTCGGAGGTCAGGATTTTGTCAATATGAAGGAATAAATACCATCAGCAATGTTGACTCGACATAAAAATGACAGTGAGCTCACATTATCCTAGGGAAAGCTGGCTGTATGGCCGGGTCTTTACACGGAAAATCCAGCCTGCGGAAAAACAGACATAGCCGGTCTGGACCCGGCCGTTTAGCCTGTACAGGCCAAGAACGGCCAGGAACGGTTTTTTCTTATCTTCCTGATGCTCACACTTTTTGGAATGGCAGTTGGTGCACTTTCCCATCGCGATTGGCCTTATCGGTAGTGTACGATACTACCACTTTACACTCTCGCGGCGGCCTATGCACAACCATTCGGGAGCGGTTTCATTCGTGTGTGTACCCCGTCTCCGAGTCAATATCAATGCCGGTGAGTGTTCAAGGTGTGGACTGTTTCGCTGCAAATGGACTGAGCCCGACCGCAGAGATGCATAGGGTCTTACTCCCGCTTTGATCTTCATGTGCGCGGCAGACGGCGAAATGGCACTTTGCTGACAGAGATACAACACTTGAAGAGCGATCCCGAACGAGGCATCGCAGCACTGAGCAGCTTTAGCTTGAAGTGCAGAGTCCAGACGACCCTTAGAGGAGCGGTAGGCTCGAAGACAGAAGCGGAAGTTCGACGATGGGTGAGGATGGGTTCTGGGTGAACACTCGTTAGGCAATAAGAAGATGCATCTTCAACCTGCTGGTTTCCCCTTGACTTATCCTCTCGCCTCAGGCCAAAGCCTGTTAGCGCGTATCGATCAATTTATACCTTTGCGGCTTTTCCTTTTACCTCCTTGAAGATTGGGTTCCGCCAATCCTCGCTTCTTTGTCTGAGGGTAACGTACCGAATATTGCCATAGAGGGCAATGCCAGGGATGATTGGAAAGAAAATAACTGCCGAAAAGGGCCAAGTCGGGTGATTGGTGCGGTCGTCATGGAAGTAACTTGCCGTTTTGGGACGCCCCGCTGGTAGTGCTTTGTTTGTTCCAGGGTTCGTTTACTTGAAATGGCGATTTCTCAGTTCCCACTCTCAACCCTTCGCTGGATTGCCCATCCTTCGCGTCCGATATTTATACTGACGGTCAACTCCCACCATGGAGTCCCCAGAATTCCCCAGAATCCGAGCTCGGAATCAAGCTTTCCACTCAATCTCAATCTACTCTTATTCTTAACGCTTCGTTCTCATGTTCACCACCGAGAGCACCCACAACATTGCCCAGGAGGCCTCCTCGTCCGCTTCAATCATCACACAACCACAACCAGCTACGACCCAACCAGAGCACGGCTCTTCTTTACCCACGAGAGATCCGACCGACGCATTCTTTGGATACACCTTCTCCACTTCTGTCACGGAGTCAAGACACGACAGGAGAATATCATCTTCAGATGTCGATTTGGAACTTGGCATGGCCTACGAAACCTCACCTGATATCGCACCACCACCCTATGTCGAGCCACCAGAGTACACCAAGTCCGCAGAGCCAATCACGCTCGCGAAATATCTCTTCAAGTTTGGTTTCCGTACGTGTATTCTTTCATTACGATTATGACCCTTTCACTGACTGGTTTCTTCGTACAGTATTTCCACCGTTTTGGATAATGGGAGCCCTCATCCTCATCACACCTCTTCGTGCACCCGACGAAGATGTCAACGACCCCACTTCCCCGCATGCCTGGCTTCCAGAGAAGACGGAAGCCGAAAAGGTTGCAATTATCTCTCACCTCCGAAAAGCCGAGCTGAAATGGGCCTGGAGATGCCTTTTCGCGCTCTTGGTCGTCACATTCTTTGGTGTTGCCGCTGGTGTCACCATTTGGGCTGTCCTCAGGACGTGAACACATCGATTTTATCCCACCCAACCAGCCTTTTTCATCACTTCCTTGAGCCCGCTGATGCGGCGCTTTGATACCCTTGCCCTTTCGATACCACTACCCACTCTTTCGATACTGGCCCAGACTAGTCCCACACCTTTCATTCGATCTTGCTACTTCACCCATGCTTATGGCACTCCTACAACGTCTCTCACGACAGACACGACTACAGATGTATTATACTACAACCACTGTATGGATAGAACACCTAAATGTACTACTTGACGAACAGCATCCAGCAAGATTGAGCCGTAAACCTCGAAGACTTTTGTTTAATTCACTACAAAGTCGCATATAAGTACATCCAAAGCACGACTCAGGCTAGCGTTGGGCACAAGTTCGTGTCCAAAAGGACTTGGATACGAATTCTAGAGTCAAATAGAGCAACGCTTTCGCCTGATCTTGGTCGGAGACACGTTTGAATCGGTGCCCAGTGGCCGTCGACATCCACAATGAGCGCTTGTTAATTTTACCTCTCTCCTCTACCGCGATGACGCCTACAACTCAACAGATTCAACAACAGCGAACACCCCAATCCTCTTCTCGAATTATCGACACCCTTAATCACTCAAACGGCCTGCTTGTCTAAGGAGAATGACAGCATCCAAACGAAATTAAACGGTAACGTGGGGCCCTCCAGATCGACCAAAACCTTCTGGCCTCTAACCAAATCGACTCCCCTGTCCCTGGCAGTCAGTTGGCTCACTAATACTCGCGACGAGGATACAGGTCAGAGAAACTCGCGCCGTGAAGAGCAAGTCGCGAACTGGGATGAAGTGGCCAAAGGCGCAAAAAGGGCTGGCTGCAGGGTAGTGATTTGAGATGAGACGAGGGCGTATTGAATCGGGGAGAGGGCAGTTGGAAAGATGTGTCAACGTCCGGCCCCCCTCAACGAGCCGACAATCGCAACCACGAAAAGCAGGCTGACGGTATCGAGAAAACAGGACAGCAATGTGCTCAGCTTTGGTCTTGAACGAAAGCCATATCTTGTAGAGTCATCTATCCGTAGGAATTTCGTCAAACTCAAAGAGTACGCGTCGCATTTTTGCTCCTTGTTTCCACTGTCATCTGACCCTTCCATTATTTAGAATGCTTGCCTTGTCTTATAGGATTTTCCGTGCGTCGACTACTACAGATTCGAATACTGAATCCAATGGCAACTGATCGGCAAGGCACAGTGGCCCCTTGAGATACGTTGGCTATGAAACCGTTTCTCGAGATAGTCGGAATGCTGGCGAGGGGGAGCAAGTCGTTAGGTGAGCACTGTGCTTTCCTATCATCTCATTTTCACTGGTCGTCCAGTGTCTTTCTCGTCGCTTGCTTATCACCTTCATCATTGAACCCTCGCTACAAACGCGACCAGTGTCGCTGTCTTTCTTTTCGCCCTCGATTGCAGATACCAACAGCCCCCTTAACTTTCCTTATCCTGTCCGTTTTCGAGTCTTGAAACGGAACTGATTTTGTTCTACTTTTGTAGCGACTGGATGCTCTTCACGTTACGGATGACCTACGTCAAAGCCCGTTGGCTGCGCACACCGTGGCCGGGCTAACCTCGGTCGAGAAACTTGCAACCCATGTTAAACTCGGCACCAGAATTGTTCGTTCGACGTCGGGCAAGCTGGTCACCTCGTGTTTGACGCTGACCGACCTGTCGTTGTGGTGTTCTCCTGCAAGCGCTGCACTCTTGCCCGGCAAGCCAACAACGAAATTGAGACATCAAACACAACTCAAACCGAAGAAGTCGGCGTTCATCCATGGTTTTGGGCAGGATAGATTCGCCCTATCTTAAAATGGTGCCTTTCGCGTCTGCCTCCCATTCTTATTTCTCCTTTGTGCTCATTCGTATTCTACCACTTAGGAATTACCTG
This sequence comes from Marasmius sp. AFHP31, assembly GCA_024721195.1. Taxonomy (NCBI): domain Eukaryota; kingdom Fungi; phylum Basidiomycota; class Agaricomycetes; order Agaricales; family Marasmiaceae; genus Marasmius; species Marasmius sp. AFHP31. The sequence goes on from JANHQD010002064.1 coordinate 18,750, forward strand.
TAGTTTGCCCAAACACTAAGGTTCTGCCCCCACGGCTCCCAAATGCACACAATGCAGCCCGGGGGAGCTTCAGAACGGTATGATTGGAGGGTCAGCTGGAGACGGATCGATAGTCAGGGCGATGTATGAAGGATGGCGAGGACGACGACGAAAGGAGGTTACCTTGATCAGCAGTGAGGCCGTCGAGGTGAGTGCTTTCTTCGTATCTCCTTCTCGTTTACCCTCCCCTGACTTGGTTCCTCAGGGCTCGAAACACCTCATCTCTCGCGTCCGTTCATGCTCTCCATCCCACAGCGCCCGAGCCGTAGCTAACTTCTTGATTTCATAGTATCGCCTATGCGCTCTACTCGGCCTTGGGTTACTACCGCTGATTCGGTGTCATCTTTCCTCGTTGCTGGAGGTTTGGCGGTGGGTTTCGCGCACCTTGCCCATCATTTCTCGCTATGCTCAGCGCAAACAAGCCATCACGCATCAACCACCAGTCATACTAGTCGATCTATATAAACTGGAAATGGGGACCGTATCTCGCCTCATGAGGTCGATGCTGGACATTAGCTGTCTATACATCAGTATCGTCGGTGGACGTATGGCGATTGATCGTTGGGTTTTGGGCTTGAACTCGCTCTGCGACTCTGGGTTTCAACATTGTATTACAACCTCGAGCCTCACATATGTTACCTCATTCCCTCTTCGCTCACTCCTGTATACGATCCTCTCATATTCCACGAATTGTAATTTTTACCATAACTGTTTAAACGATGTATGTTTCCGCAATTGTGCTACGCAATACTTAATGTTTCGATGGATTCTACCCCACCGACGCCCGCAGACTTCACTCACCACACGACCAACAAACGCCCCCTCGCAAACTTGATGGAAATTCCCCGAAATCAGAACTGGAAGCACGGTGGTCTTGGTAGTCGTAACTTTTTGGAGGAGGTGAGAAAATAAGTCTGCGCATTATCTCTCGGGCGCTTGATCTTCTTCTCTTCTCTTGGACGACCACGACGTTGAAAATCGTACCGATCCAGATCTTATCTCGAATGCGAATTATCTGTCCCACGGGACCAGGAAACGACGAGCGGACGACAAGGGCCTCCGTCTTCAATATCCGTAGAGGTTTACGTTAAATTTCAACTTTCAAAGACCTTGGAGATGTACACTGTGGCAGATAGCAGCTGATCCTACCTGGTCGGAAATTATCTTGGGAACTGCCCCATGAAGCTGCTTTCAACACGCTGTCGCAACGTGTTGCAAACAGGTTTCTTATCGCGGCCATCATCTGGGGACGTTCACAGCTTCATTCCCTCCCCCATCGTTCATGCTCATCCCCCTGAGTCGACAACGCTCACACGATCAACTGTCTTGATGATACATCGTTCTCTCGTGTCTACGACAGCTCAGCGAGCACGATGTCCACCCAGGAAACTTATCCTAGTCGGGTCCCGCAATACAATCACAGTGCAGCGGTACAGAACCTCAATTATGGCCGAGACCAGAATATCAACCATCGCGGTTATCAGAACATCATTAGCGGGGGTCAGATTGGCCAGGTGAACAATGCAGGTCGAGATATCAACAATTACCACTCGACAGTCGCCAATCGTGAGTCTCTTGTTGCCTCTTTTGACATTCAACTAAGTATGTCGACACAGCATCTGCATATGAACGGTTGGCGAAAATTACTGCCGGCGTTGGCGCATCTCACAAAGCCGAGCAACAATTCGACCGCGGATGCTGTCTTCCGGGAACTCGTGAAGCAGCTATCAAAGCAATCCACCATTGGAGGTCGAGCAAACAACAGGAACATCCCATCTGTTGGCTTTCAGGCGCTGCCGGTGTCGGAAAATCTGCGATCGCCATGACCGTTTCCCGGGAATGCGAGACCGAGGGTGTTCTGGCCTCCTCATTCTTTTTCTTTCGGTCTGACCCCAATCGTAATAAACCCGCCCCACTTATACCTACCATTGCACACGATCTTACCTACACAACGTCACTC
>JANHQD010002065.1:0-14333 GCA_024721195.1 Marasmius sp. AFHP31
GACCGTTGCGCTTGGAGTCTGATCGGAAGAAGAAGAATGAGGATGCAAGGCGACCCTCAGTCTCGTAGGACTTGGCCACCGTTAGGGCAATTGCAGATTTTCCAACACCGGCGGGACCTGAGAGCCAGCAGATAGGACAGGTCTGATCATTGCTGGAGCCCCAGTCATAGATTGACCTGATAGCTTCCTTGCGGGTTCCCGGGAGGCATTGACCTCGCTCGAACTGATGCTCGGCGTTGTGGGATGCCCCGACACCGGCGATCGCGTTCGAGAGGCGTTCGCGTCCGGCTGTATCGACAGGTTTGAGAACAAGTTGTTTCAAGGCAAGACGAGGTAACTCACAGTTGGTATCTGTCGTGTAGAAATGATTTATGTCTCGACCTGCACTCTGGCCATTCTGTCCCACGTTGTTGATGGTCTGGTATCCGTGATCGTTGTAGTTCTGGTCTCGGCCATGGTTGTTATTCTGGTGTAACCTGTTGTTGGTGTGATGCGAGCCCTGACCAGAGACGTACTGCATGTGTGCTGTCCTCGCCGTTCTGCTGTTCGTGGCGGAGACAAATGCACTTTCGTCGCTCGAGATGGCTGAAAGTGAAACGGAGGCTCGGTTGTAACAGATGTGAATGATGAGTTAAAGGACAAGGGGGAGAGAGCGAAACTTTCAACGACTTGAGATGGTCGTGGTCAAGTCGTGGTGTGAAGAAAGTCGTGGTGTGAAGAAAGTCGTTGGTCACATGTTGCAGCAGTGTGTTGGACGGGTGCCAGTGCAGGCGCCTGCTTGAACCTTTTGTCAACAGGCTTGAGCGCTTGGGCATCTGCTGAGGAGGTAAAAGAAAATTCTCGGCTATCCAATGTCAGGCGTAGAAGCCCAAGTTGCAAGGTTAAGCGCCGAGCGGTGACCTCCACTCGTGGGGAGAATACAGACGGACGATGTACCAATCACCTTCCTCTCGGAGGGGCTCGAATAAACCAACTCCTCATCCCCATCATCCATAGCGAATAATCTCGCAGACCAACTCGCTAAGCTCGCACATTCACTTCCCAACACTACATAATATCCTCCCCCGGCTCCTTCACCTACGTTCTTTATGTATAGATACGTTCTATCATACTCTAAATCACACTCATACGTCGAAAACAACATAATGCCTTACATATCCTCCAAACTGGCCTCCTCATTCATCCTTTCGACTCGCATCAACCCTTCTCCTTCCCCTCTATGACCCATCTCCTCCACTTGAACACCCATACACGAGGTCGTTGCACGCATACTCCGCTGTCGTCCAGTTATACGCTCGATCCTCCCAACTGCCATTTGCGAAACTCCGCATCAATAGTTCTCTGAGCAACCCCAGCTCGGGTTGGATGGCCATGATTCTGGCACGAAATATTCAAAGAAATTAGAACTGGAGGCCTCTTTAAAGACCATGTCGAATCAGACATAGGGGAAGATGAGGACCCGTCCACCGATCGATTTCCTCGGAGACAGCCTCGAATTCAAAGTAGGGGATGAGGATGAAAAGCACGAACTCTGGATACAAAGTTAGCCAAACGCACGGCTGAAGACGGTAGACGAATACGAACTGATCTCGAGAAGCACAAACTTCATACCAGGACACGCCCGTCCGCCGCCAAAGAATGTCATACTAGGCACACGAATCAGCAGATCGCATTCGGGGTGACAAAATCTGTCGACTCACACGTTGGAGAAGATCCCGGCCGTTTTCCGTCGACTCAAGGATGGTCTTTCCCGGTCACCTTTCAGGTTTGAGCTTGTTCACAGCATCTCCCTGGCAGATCGCATGACTTCTGTTCGAGGTGCTGAGTCCAATGTAGATGGGCGTCCCCTTCCTTATCAGGAATTCCTTTGTCTCAGTTCCTCGTCATTCGCTGGGAATGGGGAATTGGAGAGGAACGAGAACGCAGAGCGCATCAAAGGTTGGGTTGACACCGACCCTGATTGAGATGCTGATAACAGAGAATGAGAGGTCCGAACGATGGTTTATGATGGATGACCATAGGTGATGAAGCCTAACTTGTCGAGACCACGGCGAAGGTAGAATGAGTTGAATACCAGACGGCGGAGACGTGTGCGACCTTCTTCTCCAGACGCAAGCTCCGGGGGAAGTGACATCCACACTGGTAGAATCTTTGCGGGAACAGGGCCTGGATGGTCGTTGTATTCATCGTCGACCGGTATATATCCATTCGAACCGTTGTTGCGGAGGGTCAAGCTGGGATTGCTCGTCGAGGTTGTAGGAACGGCGACGCCCATGATGCTGGCGATGACCTGTGTGAGGACCGGAATCGACATGGGCTCCGCATAGGAGTCTGGGTAGCCCTTGACGCAGGTCCGGTCGATGATAGCCTGTTTACCAGCGACGTATCCGCTAGCTGCCCCAAATGACCTAGTGAAGGTACCCATGAGGAGACCGATAGAGTTGGGGTCGAGATTGTAGTAGTCTGTGACACCGCATCCATTGGGTCCAACAGCGCCGATCGAGTGGGCCTCATCGACGAAGAGGTAGAACTAGCGAAAACAGATTAGGGCATGAAGCAAAATCAGAGCAGACGACATACCTTGTGCTTTTCCTTCAGCTTCATACCAGGCAAGTTAACCAGTCCCCTCCATGTTGTATAGACCCTCGACAATCTACGAGATTCTCCTCCACGGTCAGTGTGTCCCAGGCTGTCCCTGACTGATGACCTCTCGAAGCAGCGGCTCTGGGGACTTCATATCGTCGTGCTTGAACATCCTGGCATGAGTACCACTGAATCGGACACCGGAACGAATTGAAGTGTGGTTCAACCATGCGAAATAACCAGACGTTCGTTCCCAACGATCGCAGGAATAAAAGTTGAATTTGTGGCGAAACCCATAAATGAAAGGAGCGAATCCTCAGTTCCGGCGAGTTGGGAATCCAGTTTTTCCACCAACGGTATGAAGCTCGCTCGTGCCTCCTTCAAGACGAGCACCACAAGTGCTGATACCGTATCTTCTGATGGATTTCTTCCACAACGTCTGCGCATCCGCCACGAGCTTGAGCAGATCCAAGGTAGTTGTAGGAGGAAATATTCAAAGCACGGGTCTTGGTACCGGTAGCGACCCAAGTTCGGTTGTAGTTGAGGGAGACAAGGTCCAGAAGAACGGTGGTACGGCCAGCAACCCCAGTAACGGGTTGAGCGAAACATTCGTCACATGCGAGTCTTCAATCTACGGGCATAGAACGAGTCAAAGACGTGCATATCCATCATGGGGCATCAAATGCCTGTATGCCTTCGGATGGAACCTCCTCCCCAGGAAATCTCGTATGTTCCCCAGAACGATTAAAATGGGATAGCTGATATATGTTGAAAGTAGGATATAGTATGGGGGATCTTTGTCGATATGGCCATGAATAGGAGTTTTCGGGGTGTGTGCATTCGTATGCCCGTATTCCTCGCCCAAACTCGGTGGGAGCGATAGAGAAAACCTTTTCAGAGATCGGTGGGTGGAACGGCACGGGGAGAGGGTCCATGAGCTTGTCGTCATTCGGAGTCTTCGAGATCAGAAGTGTGCTCGAACGACGTCGAGGATGCGAAGGATAGTGCAGGTGTCGCCGCCGGTGTCGGTGTCGACGATCTTGCTGTCCTCGCACGGGCATCGGCTTCGAAGACATGGGAGAGGTGGGAAGTGGCAGTGGCCATGGTTGGAGATAGGGAAGAGGGAGAACGCTTCTTGAAAATAGGCTGAGACCCCGACAACGGTGACATGTTTCTAATGGCCATTGGGGACGGCAGAGGAGAACTGATGATCATTACTCGTCGCTGTCGTTCACGTTGGGCTCGATAACTTTGTCACTTGTGTCAATGTTCGGAGGGTTGTCATCGTCTGGATAGTCCTGGTACGCGGTAGAGAGCAAGGTCCCTAACAATTTTTTGAGTGCTATGATGGCATCAAACTCGTCGACGAAATCCAACCAATTAGGGACCTTGCGAGAGCTCTTCCGCCGATTGCGTCGGGATTTCATCAAGTAATTCATATCCTGCTTTCCTCAGTGACAGCAAAGATGAAGGAGGTAGCGCAAGACTATGAACTGGTCGTGATTTAGAGGACATGTCGTGATCGACTCTGGACGCGTCGCGGTATGGTGAGGGTGAGTAGATCTTATGTAATCCGGTAGACGCAACTCTTCTGAACGTCTCTCCCCTCCTCTCCCTCACTGGGCACTCAAGTCGGCAGACTCTTCTAGTGAGTACTTCATTTTCGGAAGGGATGGAATTTCGCTTCCCTCATATCTGATGCTCTGTTTAATGATAGGTGCTTCGGTCTTTCTAAATCGAGCTTCTCCATACCACGTACTTGATCAGCAGCCCGAGTTCTCACTGTCTATCACGCCGCCCTCATTGCCTTCATAGTGCTGCTCAACATCGACAGCCATGAGTATCGTTGCACAAAAGAAAGCTTCGCGAAAACCCGTATCGACAGTCCTCCGAGCACTATCTGCACAGAATATCGATGAATGATGTGTCCCGCTTTAGCTCTATCACCTTACCCAAGTCGCTCATCCTTCGCTCCAAATAGCAAGGCTGGTCACTGCAGGAGTTTTTGGGCTCCCGAGTTTCCAAGAGTCTCAGAGAATAAGCTGTTGTCTGAGTATGCCCTCAGGCAAGGTGGATACAGTGTTGGAGATCCTGAAGTGTGGGTGCGTGATATTCGCCTTTGAAACTCGAGTTCTGACACCTGGTGAACGAACAGGAAAATAGCTTTCCGTTCCCAGAATCGACAAAACAACGGCTGGAAAGATGGACGTTGTTCGGGTCTACAACGCTGAAGATTTGAATTCGTCGCTGGTGGGACTATAGGGCATAAAGGAACCTTCACACGATTATTCGGGACACCCCAGGGCGAATGGTGCGCGTTTTCCTTGACGCAAGGCTGATTCGCCGGTTCTCACCTTTCTCAGCGTTGGACGAAGGATATAATCAAACGCCGGGTAAACAAAATTTTATAGTTGAATTGGGCCCATACTCAAATTGCGTTGCAGCTGTCGCCTTCGACAGACCTATGTCAAGACTGTGCCACGGAAAAGGATACCGTGATCGATTTATCTCGACATGTGCCACAACTGGCCGTCCCCGACCGTCACTTGGTGAATCGTTACCTCCACAGTCTCATGCACAAAGCTGACAGTTGAATCCTAGTCGCACTTTCCCTCCAAGAACAGATGGTTGAGGACAATCCCGTTCCCGTCGACGACAATTGGAAAGCGGATACGGTCGTTCCACCGATCGACGTCCCTCGAGGGCACCAGCTCGTGATGTACACAAGAGGACGAGCTGCTTCAATCATCAAACTTCCCATAAACGTCAACCTCGAATCACCGTTTCCGAAAGTAGGCAGACACTTACCGTACGAAAACACTCTGTCGGACTGCCGTTATCGTCGCTTGTGTTGTTGAAGATGATATTCGCACAAACATGGAACCCGTCGGTATGAACATAATAGCAATGTTTCTACGCTATATACCCTCTAGTCTCCGGTCAGGATCACTCGATGTCCTCCCTACCGATAGACCCCCCGTTGAAAATGGTCGCCCGAACCAATGCGTTGGTATCGAAGTTTCCTGCCGTCCCACCCGTGTTACATAGCTTGGTCGCCATTAGACCTGAAGATAATCTAGGTTCGGCTTTGGCATCAGTTGCCTTTGGGTAAGAAAAACTGCGTTTTGGGGACTATATGAATCAACTAAACATTCAGCTATGAGCACGACTAAAAGTCCTCGCACTAGAGAGTTCGGAGCAATCCTGGCGTATCGGTACTGATACTACGTATGGCAGTAAGTGACTCGACGCTATTAGGTGTATATCCAGTCATACATTGAAGGCAGCAGACGCGTGTATGAGCAAAACCCGAAGGTCTTGCAGAACTTCCTGTCACCTCTGTAACCTCCAGTTATTGCCGAGCCGCGAGCCCTCACTGACTTCGACACAATGCTTCCCCTCATCATCGATCAACTGACCCCTGGGCGGCACAGGACGGCGCCGCGGCATTAAATGCACGAAGGGATCCTCTGTTGTCGAGAATGGTGGGTCGTGGGGGAACTGTGGTCGAAAGCATTTGGAGTAGTGATAGTGTCGTGCGTGAGAAGTGGCTCTGGCAGGTCTGAGATGGATGTGTAAGGGGTTGCTCGAGCGGGTCTCTTGGGGCTGCTACAAGGAGCCTGGCCATCTAGTTATGACGATACTGATCCCGAAGACTGAAAGGACGTTGGGAGATTGCGAAATGTCATGTTCGGCGAAGAGGCCAGCCACCATCACATAGACCGACAGCTACAACGAGGGCCCTTGATTGCTGCTAGTGGGATAGGGTGAGCAGCAAACAAGGCGAAGAACGTCGGTGTTCTGCTTTCGTCGGGAACAGCTGGAGCCTGGAGGTTGTACCAGTTATGGGCACTCCGTCAGGATGACTGAGGTTGTTGCAAGTACTCGAAGGCTTCTCGAAAAAGGCAGTGCTGGATCGCGAAAAAAGTGCTGGCACATGTTCTTCGGCCGTTTCCTTTTCCACAGACCGACCGACCTATGAAGCTAATATTGCTCATCGCCTCAACTGTTCTCAAGAATTACGTGCCCACAGTTCCCAAGGCAAGTCAAAAATTTGCACTTTCAAAGCTTCTCCTTCTGCGGCAAATTTGTCCGGGAAGGTCTGTCAAGCAGAAAATCGTCAATTCCGGTAAGTTGCAAGGAGACGATGAGTCGCAATCAGAGTTCCAGCAAATCTACTCACCTCAATCCACTCGAGCATATTCTTCCTATATTCCTCCCCATCATGAGAATCAACCCACATATCCAAATGGCCTTTTGCGTGCTCAAAAAAGGTCTGGCAGAGCGAAAGCAGCTCCGTATGAACACGACAGTGTTTCAGGAGCGAGGACCCTACAATCCTCTCGAAGATCCTCCCAGCTATGTTGCGATTATCGATGCCCTGGCCAAGCCCTGTAAAGTAAGAAATATTGGCCTTGACGAATTGCATACAACCATCTTGGTACGCAAGATGCCCCGGATCGTGTGCTTCACTTCCTCCAGACAGATCACAGTGACAGTCTGTGAGGCGGACATTGTCGACACCACGGGATGGTATTCCATCGAGTGCAGGTGTAGTATATTCATTTGAGCATCCTGTGGCATTTCGAACAACCCAAACGATCAGATTGTCTTGTCGAGACTGTCCAGGAGGACATTCAAGGTGGAAACACCTGGGCCGGGTCTGAAGTTTGAGTACAAGGCCCTCAACGAGATCAGCTCCGTCTCTTTCTTCGCCCATCTTGCTTCTGTAACCCTCAAACTCGCATTGGTCGTTGGCTGCGACATTCTGGGCGCAGTCTCCAGCTTCCTTGTTGTCCGTGTTTCCACTGATCCTGGGAACATTCTGGTTATGAGGAAGCATAAACGCAGGTGCAGGTGCAACGGAGAACCAAACTTACATATTTTTGTACCCATGGTACTAGCCCCATGAATACACCATTCCAATACCGCTTTGTCAGCAAACAAGATACCAGATACATAGCCGCGAGGTCAACGTTCCACAGATGCTCCAATAGATCCCGGGTTGGTTTGGGAGTCGACGCGCAAAAGTCAATCCATTTTGTAAAGAAGTCCCTGGTTTTGAGACTATAGAGCTGGTTAGATCTACGAGTGCATGTAAAAAGAAAGGTTCAGTATCCGTGAGAGATCCAACAAGGGATGAACGGCTTCGTACGTGTAAGTTTGCACTCTACTGGTCGTGAGGTTCTGTAGCCACCGTTGTGCAATGGCATGCTTCTGACTCTCGATGTCAACGTGAAACTGACGCGACCTAGTCTGGTCGCGCAGGTAATCTGTGAATGACTTATGATGGACGCGAATCTTATTCTCTGATCTATTTGGAATATCCAGTACCGAGTGCATCGCTCGTAGGGTCAAAGGTACTTGTCCTGCGGAGAGTCCTAAAACCAACTCGATGTGTGGCGAGGACGTTTTAAGATGACCTTCGAGAACAAGGAGAGCTGCAAGGATCTCGAGAACTTCCTCTTGATCTGGATTCGCACTGAGTATGACCTCGTATAACGTATCGAGCTGCTGATAGGGAGACGTCCTTGGTCGACGAGGCCGAATATTTTCGAGGATGATGCGAAGCTGCTCGATGGGGTGCCTGAACGCATCTTTAATGAACTTGATCACAGTCACCGCGAAGATGAATTGACTACACGTCCATTCAACGAGGATTTTGAGGTCTCTTTCTGAAGGCCAAGGACTGGGGAATTCAATGTGTCCGTACTTCCGACCGGTGACGATCTCCTGGAAGTGGTGAAGATAGTACTTCCTGGTGTCTTCGCGGGCCACGAGCGAATCATCCAAAATGATCCTTTTCGATAGTTGCAAGAGAGGGTCATCTGCGAAGGCTTCCTGGATCCATGACTCCGGGCGGCTGCAAATCAAGAATCGTAATGGAAAGTGGGGTGCTTGTTGGTACGCAGATTGAATGATGGAAAGAATCCGCAACTGGGTGTCTTCGTCGCCGCACTCATCCAGCCCATCAATGATGACGATGTTTGGTACGACTGGAGAGCCTGGAAGGTCTGTGAAGAACCCCCATAAGGACCTTTGCTTGCCCCACATCAGGGCGGGTTGAAGGACCAGCTCGCGAAATTGGTATTCCAGCGTGGCATCCAGGATTGTGGGGTCCTCTGAGATCTTCTGCTCGATATGATTTCGCATAAGTGGTGTCATGGAGGTAAGGCCGTGTGCAATGAAGGGTATGAGCGCGGAAGTATCGTTACGCTTGGGGTCTGATCGAAGGAAAAAGAATGAGGATGCAAGGCGACCCTCAACCTCGTAGGACTCGGCCACTGTTAGGGCAATGGCGGATTTTCCAACACCGGCGGGACCTAAGAGCCAGCAGATAGGGCAAGTCTGATCATTGCTGGAGCCCCAGTCGTAGATTGACCTGATAGCTTCCTCGCGGGTTCCTGGGAGACATTGACCTCGCTCGAACTGATGCTCGGCTTTGTGGGATGCTCCGACACCGGCGATCGCGTTCAAGAGGCGTTCACGTCCAGCTGTATGACATGCTTAAGAACAACTTGAGTCGAAGAAAGCAAAAAGTAACTCACAGTTGGCATCTGTCGCGTAGAAATGATTTATATCTCGACCTGCACTCTGGCCAATCTGTCCCACGTTGTTCAAGCTGATTTTCTGGTCTCGGCCATGGTTGATATTCTGGTGTAACCCGTTGTTGGTGTGATGCGAGCCCTGACCAGGGACGTACTGCATGTGTGCTGTCCTCGCCGTCCTGCTGTTCGTGGCAGAGACGGATACACTCTCGAGAGGATTGAAAGTGATAAGGAAGCTCGATTGAACCGAACGTGAATGATGAATTGAAGGGAAAGGGGGAGAGAGTGAAACTTTTGAGGACTTGAGATGGTTGCGGTCAAGTCGTGGTGTGAAGGAAGTCGTTGGGGCAGTGTGTTTGGGCGGCTGTCAATAATATCCGACCAGCGAGGAGCAGGCGCCTGCTTGAACCTTAGGTCAACAGGCTTCAGCGCTCGAGCATCTACTGAGGAGAGGGTAAAAGAAAATTCTCGGCCATCGAGTGTCGGGCAAGTTGGGCGTAGAAGCGTGAGTTGCAACCCTAAGTGCCGAGCGGTGACCGCTCCGGAACGCACTCCACTTGTTCTCGAATATCACTACTTATCTATCACACCACGCTCGTCGTTCTCGTTGACGCGTCAATAGCCATGAGTATTGTCGCACAGAAGAAAGCGTTGCGAAACTCCGCATCAACAGTTCCCCGAATAACCCCCGAGTTTCCAAAAATCTCAACCAGCTGTTCTCCGAGTATGCCCTCAGGTGGGGTGGATATATCATCCATCAATGCGCCAGGCATCGTGTTGAAGATTCTGAAGTGTAGTGAGTGATATCTTTATTCAAACCGTGAAATTCGAGTTCTGACAATCAAGAGACAAACAGGAAACCAGCTTTTTGCCCTTAGGATTCAGCTGGAAAGCTGGACTTCGTACGGACCTGCAGCACTGAAGATTTGTGTTTATGATCGGCCGGATTATGGGGTATGAAGGAACAGGAAGGAACCTCCATATGAGTACTCAGAACACCCTGTAGCGATTTGCGAATGGTGCGTGTTCTCCCCGACGCAAGGTTGATTCATTGGTCCTTACTTTTCTCAGCGTTGAACGAGGGTTTGAACATGATACTAATCTCAGGTAAACGATAACTTTCTAGTCAGATTGTGCCCGTACTCGAATCGCGTCGCAAGATGTTGTCTTCGACTGAAAAATGACAAGACCGGGCCATGGAAAGGGATACTAAGATCGATGCATCTCAACATATAGAGCAACTGACCGTCCCCAACCGTCACTTGGTGAATCGTTATTCCACAGATCCAACACAAAAAGCTGACTATTTGATCCTAGTTGGGCTTTTCCTCCAAAAGCAGATAATTGAGGACAATCCCATTCCCGACACGGATCGGAAAATGGATGCGGTCATCCTAACAAATGAGGTGCTCGACGGCCAGCTCGTGATGTACAAGAGAGGAGCTCCTTCATAGACCCCGAAGACGCTCAACTGCAAACCACCGTCTCCGAAAATAGTCACCATAGGAAAACGCTGTTGACCCGCCGTTGTCGTCGATTATGTTGTTGAAGATAGCATTCGCACAAGCCTAAATCCTAATGTTCGACTAGTTCAACTGCCTTTGGAATGAATGAGCCACGTCTTGCGTACTGAAAGGATCAGCTGTGAATATGACCAAAATTCCTCGCACTCGAGAGTTCAGAACGATTGCGGCGTATTGGTACTGATAATACGTATGACAGGGTTGGCGAGTAGGGGTATATCCAGTCATCAACTTGGCGGCGGGCGCGAGGATGAGCAAGACCCTCGGGTCTTGCAGAGTTCCCTGCCCCTCCGTAACCAGCAATTGCCGAGCCACGATCCCCAACCGACCTCGACACAATGCTTCCTCTCATCATTGATCATCTAAAGCAACCGAATCCTGCGCGGCCCAGGGTGGTGTCGTAGGGAAAGAGCTTAACGCGACGGTGAAATCACCTGGAACGCGATTTTGTAGAATATGGGCGTGAGGTTTGAGACGAAGGCAGCCGTGTTGAAGACTGGGTCTAGCATATTGCGGCCCTTCTTATGATCTTCACCTAAAGAACGTGCGGATGAGTCAAAATAGTTGTATCGCACAAGAAAAGCACGCACCCCAAACAGACGCGAGACTGTTACCGTGGTGGATGACTCCGAAAAGTCTCTTATTGATGGGTGAGAACACGTATGCTGGTGAAGAAAGAGAGCCGTACCCGGAGAACTCGAAAGATTCGGGGAAATTCTGTTGGTTTCTCACAAGGATTGAGTTGAGAGCGAGAGGATCGGACCCCGAAAGCGCGTCTTTCTGAAGCTCGGGTTGGATAGCCATGAAAGATTCGAAGAAATCAGAACTGAACGCCTCATTTCAAAGACCACGTCGGGTCGGACATGAACGTTTGAGGGAGGATGAGGACCCGTCCACCAATCGATCCCCTCGGAGACAGCCTCGAACTCAAAGTACGGGATGAGGATGGAGAGCACGAGCTCTGGATACAAAGTCAGCCGACCGCACGGCTGAAGAAGGTAGACGAATACGAACTGATCTCGAGAAGCACAAACTTCATACCAGGACACGCCTGTCCGCCGCCAAAGAATCTCATACTAGGCACACGAATCAGCAGATCGCATTCGGGGTGGTAGAAACTGTCGACTCACACGTTCGAGAACATCCCGGACATCTTCACACCGTTTTCCATCGACTCAAGGATGGCCTTTCCTAGCCACCTTTCAGGTTTGAGCTCGTTCACAGCATCTCCTCAGATCGCATGACTTCTGTTCGAGGTGTTGAGTCCAATGTAGATGGGCGTCCCCTTCCTTGCCAGGAGCTCCTTTGCCTGAGTTGCTCGTCATTCGCCGAGAATGGGGAATTGGAGAGGAACCAGAACTCAGAGTGCATTAGGTTGGGTTGACACCGATCCTGATTGAGATGCTGATAACAGAGATTGAGAGGCCGTAACAATGGTTCATGACGGATGACTGTAGGTGACCAACGAAACCCAATCTGTCGAGGCCACGGTGAAGGTAGATTGAGTTGAATACCAGACGGCAGAGACGTGTGCCACCTTCTTCTCCAGACGCGAGCTCTGGGGAAAGTGACATCCACACTGGTATAATCTTTGTGGGAGCAGGGCCTGGATTGTGGTATTCATCGTCAACCGGTAGATGTCCGTTGTTGCGGAGGGTCAAGTTGGGATCGCTCGTTGAGGCTGTAGGAACGGCGACGCCCATGATGCTGGCGATGACCTGTGTGAGAACCGGAATCGACATGGCCTCCGCATAGGGGTATGAGTAGCCCTCGATGCAGATCCAGTCGATGATATCATTTTCACCGGCGACGTATCCGCCAGTTGCCCCAAATGACTTGATGAAGGTAGCCATGAGGAGATCGATAGATTTGGGGTCGATATTGTAGTAGTCTGCGACACCGCATCCATTAGGTCCAACAGCGCCGATTGCGTGAGCCTCATCGACGAAGAGGTAGAACTAGCGAAAACAGATTAGGGCATGAAGCAAAATCAGAGCAGGCGACATACCTTGTACTTTTCCTTCAGCTTCATGATACCAGACAGTTAACCGTAGTCCCCTCCATGCTGTATAGACCCTCGACAATCAATAAAATCTTCCTCCACGGTCGGTGGCCTAGGCCGTCCCTGAATGATGACCTCTCGAAGCAGCGGCTCTAGGGACTTCATATCGTCGTGCTTGAACATCCTGGCATGAGCACCACCGGATCGGACACCGGAACGAATTGAACTGTGGTTCAAGTCATCCGATATAACCAGACATCCCTTCCCAATGATCGCAGGAATAAAAGTCAAAGTCGAATTCGTGGCGAAACCCATAAATGAAAGGAGCGAATCCTCGGTTCCGACGAATTGAACAACCAGTTTTTTCGTCCACGATATGAAGCTCGCTCGTGCCTCCTTCAAGAATCAAGACGAGCACCACAAGTGCTGATACCGTATCTTCTGATGGATTCCTCGACAACGTCTGCGCATCCACCATGAGCCTGAGCAGATCTAAGGTAGTTGTAGGAGGAAATGTTCAAAGCACGAGTCTTGATACCGGTAGCGACCCAAGTTCGGTTGTAGTTGAGGGAGACACGGTTCAGAAGAACGGTGGTACGACCGGCAACCCAAGTAACGGGTTGAGCGAAACATTCGTTCATCGGTGTACGGGTATAGAACGAGTCGAAGTCTTGAGAGATGCATATCCATCATGGGGCATCAAATACCTGTATGCCTTCGGATGGAACCTCCTCCCCAGGAAATCTCGTATGTTCCCCAGAACAATTAGAATGGGATAGCTGATGTATGTTGAAAGTAGAGAGGTCTTTATCGATATGGCTATGAATAGGAGTTTTCGGGGCGTGCGCACTCGTGTGCCTGTATTCCTCGCTTGCGCAGTGCCCAAACTCGGTGTGAACAGAGAAAACCTGTTCAGAGGTCGGTGGGCGGAATGGCACGGAGAGAGGGCCCATGAGTTTGTCGGCTTTGTCGTCGAACTCTCCGAGATCAGAAGTGTGCTCGAGCATCGGGCGACGTCGAGGATGCGAAGGAAAGTGCTGGTGCTCGCCGTCGGTGTCGGTGTCGATGACCTCACTGTCCTCGCACGTGCATCGGCTTCAGAGACAGCGGAGAGGTAGGAGGCGGCAGTGACTATGGTGGGAGATAGGTGAGGTGGAACGCCTCTGGAGAATAGACTGAAACCCCGTCGACGGCAACATGCTTCTAATGGCCATTGGGGATGGCAGAGGAGAACTGATTGGCATTACTCGTCACTGTCGTTCACGTTGAGCTCGATAACTTTGTGTCAATGTTCGGAGGGTTATCGGGGTAGTCGTGGTACGCGGTAGAGAGCAAGGTCCCTAACGGTATTTTGAGTGCCATGATGGCTCATTAATCGGGCATCAAACTCGTCAACGAAATCCAACCAATTAGGGACCTTGCGAGAGCTCTTCTACCGATTGCGTCGGGATTTCATCAAGTAATTCATATCCTGCCTTCCTCAACAACAGCAAAGATGAAGGAGGTAGCGCAAGACTATGAACTGGCCGTGATTCAGAGGACTGGACACGTCCTGGAGGTGCGCAACGACCACTAACGCGGCATCTTATTTGTTCTTGTTTAATTCTAAAGCCTCCCTGCCAAATGTGTGGTTCAGGTGTCCGCGCAAGATATTTCAGTGTAGAATGGCAGTATGCC
>JANHQD010002066.1:6254-158193 GCA_024721195.1 Marasmius sp. AFHP31
AAGCCAGGTCCTTCAACTACCCAACAGTCTCTTCTTTCTCAATGCGTCCGGCAGCGCGTGTGCGCGTTGCCCACATTCTTGGACGCAGGTCGTTTGCAACACACTCGACCCTTGCGGAAAAAGATTGCACTTCAATCACTCCCCCGTACCCTACGCTCATCCAAAACCTCGAACATGTTCGGAATTCCCTCAAGAGGCCCCTGACCCTCGCGGAGAAGATTCTATACAGTCATCTGGCAGACCCCGTTAATGGACTGCAAGGGGCAGGCGGAAGAGTGAGAGGAGAGGCGTATCTGCAGTTACATCCGGAGAGAGTTGCAATGCAAGACGCTAGCGCTCAGTAAGTCCTGCAATTCTGCTCGAGAACCGAAAGCTTAACTGATATTTGGTAGGATGGCACTGTAAGATTGAACCTCAGTACCCTTGGCTTTTTCTCAATTCCCTGTCAGTCTGCAATTCATGAGCGCCGGACTCGCACGATGTGCAGTACCCACCAGTATACATTGTGACCATCTTATCCAAGCCTCGCAAGGTGCACAAACAGATTTGCAGGTAATGTTTCATGACGACGTCATTTTCTTCACATCTGATTCCGCAATAGCATTCGATAGAAAACAACAAAGAAGTCTTTGATTTCCTCGAAAGTGCTGCCCGGAAGTATGGGATCGAATTTTGGCGCCCGGGATCCGGAATCATTCATCAAATCGTTCTGGAAAATTATGCAGCTCCGGGAATGCTTATGTGCGTACATTCTGTTCTATCTATCCCTTACTCGTTATTGACCCCAATATATAGGTTGGGAACCGGTGAGCTGGACGACCATCCACTAGTGAGGCTGATATAAACGTCGCGTAACAGATTCGCATACGCCCAATGCCGGAGGACTTGGGATGCTTGCAATCGGAGTTGGAGGAGCAGACGCGGTCGATGCCATGACTGGCACGCCTTGGGAGTTAAAGGCACCACAGGTTGTCGGTAAGATTCCCTTCTTCAAGTCCCCGGTGCACGACTTGACTGCCCCTCTTCGACAGGAATACACCTGACAGGAAAATTGTCTGGATGGGCGACACCTAAGGATCTGATTCTTCACCTCGCAGGTAAACTCACGGTGAAGGTACGCGGGTATGGATACTTGATGTTGTACAACCTATTGAAGTGAAATATAGGGTGGAACAGGACGCGTACTCGAGTACTTCGGTACTGGAGTGGAAAATCAGTCGTGTACGGGTGGGTACATTCTTCGACTTTTGCCAGCGTTGACTGAAGGCTCTTGATAGGATTGGCTACAATCGCGAATATGGGAGCTGAAGTCGGCGCTACTACGTCCACATTCCCCTATACCTCCAACATGCAAGCCTACCTTCACGCCACTGGCAGGGGTCCCGTGGCTCGTGCAGCAGACGAGGCTGCTGCTAAAGGATTCTTGCGCGCTGACGAGGGAGCAGAGTACGACGAAGTCATCGAGATCGTGAGTTCAACCCGAAATAACCTATCCCCTGCTTCTTGCTTATCTCTCTATGTATGTGGTTAGAACCTGTCCGAACTCGAGCCCACGGTCAACGGCCCCTTCACCCCCGATCTTGCGACCCCGCTCTCCAAATTCGGATCTTTCGTCAGGGAGCAAGGGTGGAAGGATGAACTGTCGGCTGGTCTAATCGGCTCATGCACTAACAGTTCTTATGAGGATATGGTAATTGTGAACAATTTTGATTTGGCGCACGTACTAATTGCTTTTCTTTTCTCAGACCAGTGTCGCGGATTTGGCGCGTCAAGCTAAACAAGTCGGTTTATCGGCTCAGGTTCCCTTCTATTGCACACCGGGTTCAGAGCAAATACGCGCAACTATGGAACGCGACGGTGTCACGGAAAACCTTCAGGAGGTTGGCGCAGTCGTTTTGGCGAACGCTTGCGGCCCATGTATCGGTCAAGTAAGTACCGCTATTCAGCGCCGTGTGTCAAAGCTGATCCGTCATTCCAGTGGAAGCGAGAGGACAAGAAGGATGAAGAGAATGGTACGATCACGACAATATTTCCAACAGCAATGCCTCTGATTCCGTTCTTGCAGCTATTCTTACTAGTTTCAACAGAAACTTCAAGTCCCGCAACGATGGTAATCGGCACACTATGAACTTCCTCGCTTCCCCGACGATCGTCACCGCAATGTCATTCTCCGGCAAGCTCTCCTTCAACCCTATGACTGACTCCTTGACACTTCCCAATGGTGAAAAGTTCAAGTTCTCTCCACCAAATGGACAAGATTTGCCTTCCAGTGGATTCACGCCAGGAGATACTTCATACTACCCATCTCCCATGCCTGAGCCACAACCAGAAACGGAGGTCGTCATCAAGAAGGATTCGCAGAGGTTGGAAGCCCTCGAACCATTCACCAGTCACTTCGGTGAAGGATCCGGAAACCCCAGGGGCTTGGAGCTCCCTGAACTGAAGGTTTTGATGCGTGTGAGGGGTAAATGTACAACGGACCATATCTCGGCAGCGGTAGGTGCCTCCTCTCTGACATCTTAATCTTCGCCCCTGATAGTCGAGGCTTCATTAGGGACCATGGCTCAAGTACAAGGGCCACCTTACAAACATCTCTGAGAACTTGCGTGAGTAGTATACGACTCTCAATCATGCCCGGCTAACATAGCCATTCGTTCATAGTCATTACGGTACGTGAAGATAGACCTGCACCCGCTCATGGGAGAAGTCTCCTCACAAGCATATCCAGGCTGTCAATGATGAAGGTGGCGATGTCAACGTCGCGTTCGATCACGAGTCGGAGAAGCACGGACAGACGCCTACAGACACCATCCCTAACGTTGCTAAGAGACTGAAGGCACGCGCACAGCCTTGGGCTCTAATTGTCGATGAAAACTATGGCGAGGGAAGCGCACGCGAACATGCAGCTCTTCAACCTCGTTTCTACGGTGAGTGGATTGCGTCTGCGAGTCTATGTAGCTTTACTTATTCGTGTAAAGGCTGCGCAATGATCATCGCAAGATCATTCGCTCGAATTCATGAAACCAACTTGAAGGTACGTGCGACCGCAATCATCTCATCTCCCTTCTAACACTCTCGATCTTCCTGCAGAAACAAGGTGTATTGCCTCTTTGGTTTGCCGATAAGGCAGACTACGCCAAGATTGGCTCTGGTGATATCTTGGAGACCCAAGGGTTGGCTGACCTACTACAAGGAAAACCTGATGCTGCGATCACAGTCAAGGTCACTAAGAGGGACGGTCAAGTTTTCGAGATTCCAACAAAGCATACCATGTCTGCAGATCAGCTGAAGTGGTTCCGAGCAGGCTCGGCGTTGAACTTCATTCGTTCGCAAATTAGCCAATAGCATCAGAGTAGCACACACCCGTGTTCTTATTAGGTGTAAAAAGTATCATATGTACAGTTATACCTACGATTATGTGGGGGATTATGGATATGAAGAGATTGGCTGAAATTCAAGAGACATTCAGTCTTGAGAGGCTGATTGCCCTAGGGAAGCGAGCTGTTCGGCATCGTATTGGCGCGCCTTTTGCTCGTGCAGGGCTGTCAAGACATTGCGTGCAACGGAAATTGCTGCTTCAGGCATCCCAGCCAGCTGAGCAACTTTCAATCCGTGACTGTCCCGATTTACGCCAGGTTTCAGGCGGTATGAGTAAGTGAAAAAGCCCTTCTGTAGAGAAGGAAATCAGCATTCTGAACCTGCGCACAACAGACGTGATTACCTCGAGTTCGTCAACGTCAGTGCAGTAAAATGAGACGTTCTCAAAACGCCCTTGACCCTTGTGACTGTCCGTACATCCAAGCATGTCAGATAATTCATGGAAATGAGTGGCAAACAGCGCTCGACACTGATTCACGGAAACCATGTGGTGAATGGCAGCAAAAGCAATAGCAACACCATCGTTTACCGTCGTTCCACGCCCTACCTCATCCATGATGACCAAACTCTTTGGAGTCGCGCGCCGAAGGATCTCCGCACTCTCTAACATCTCGACCATGAAGGTGCTCCGGTCGTGAAATAGATCGTCTGTAGCGCCAACTCGAGAAAAGAGTCGGTCCACAATTCCAATGGTCGCGGAGTCCGCGGGCACGAACGAGCCTGTTTGAGCAAGGATTGCGATGAGAGCAGTTTGTCGCAAGAAAGTGGACTTTCCAGCCATATTGGGACCGGTGATGACATGCAAGTTCGATTTGGGGTCAAGGTGAACCGTGTTCGCTGTGAAGACTTTGCCGGAAGTAAGAAGCCCCATTTCGACAGTTGGATGTCGTCCGTTAACAACATGGTAGCTTGTGCTGTTTGGAGTGATCAGGAAATGGCCGCTTAACGCAGTGACGACACTCACTCCTCCGTGATGATAGGCCTGACAAAATTCAGCTCTGTAGCGAGGCTGGCGAAAGCAAGCGTTACATCGAGTTCGTCCAATATCCTTGCATTTCGCCTTAAGCTTGACGCATGACTAGTAATCTGGATTGATCACTCATTTAGGCCACAGAAACCTATAACCATTCCCCGCGCATACCTCTTGTCGAAGAGTTTCAAACGCCTCCTTCTCGGTCAAAGAAAGAGCCAATGCGGATTCAAATATCTGCGAACCAAGCTGAGACCATTCCTGTTTCGATTTTCATTAGTGGTTGCTATAAGACAAGGGTGTTTAGCCCAACCTGATTAAAATAACACTTGGTGGTGCCAGTCTCGCTTATAGGCGTGAAAGCGGGATCTGCCTTAAGCTTGGATTGATCACGTTTAGATTTCGCAAGATGTACGTGCATTCCTTGTGCGGGAGAGGAGCGGAGGGTTAGGGATGGGGCATCTAGAGGCAGACTTGAGCTCAGGAGGACAGAAATGAGCTGGGAGGATAAACACCGTATTTCAACTGAAATCGCTCTTCTAACTTTTCCTTCCGGCCGAGGAGATTTTGAAGGGTCGAGTGAGCATGCTGAAGCTCTTCGGAAAACCTACAAGGGCTGCTAAAGAGACCACAGGAGAAGACGATATTTCGACTCACTGAGGACTGATGTTGATTCCGAACCGCGATCGGCCATACCTCCAGTCGTGTCTATTGAAGCTGAGGACAGGGGTTTCCATATCACCCATTGGGCCGTCGTCGGGAACAGGTGCCCTAGTTACTGGTTGCCCCTCGCTCTGTACAATGGCCGTACGAATTCTGTCAGCAAGTTCCCCGAGGTCGGCCATTCGAGATAGCAACGCGTTGAGGCTGGCCCACTCATGGCTGCGGTCAAAGGCACTTGTTTCAGAGGCTTCCATGGCACGTTCGAGTCGTACTTTTTCTGCCACGGAAGCCCACGTTTGTATCCCTGCAGACAGCGAGAGCAGATCGCTTGGGTCCCCGCGCCCAAGTAGGAATTTTTGAACGATTCTCCCCGCGTCCTCTGCTCGCGAGAGGAGCATACGAAGATCAGAGCGGAAGTGTGGACGGTCGCAGAAGAAGCAAACAAGAGATTGCCTTGCACTGATTTCTTTGACAGACGCACTGGGCGAGCCTACAGTAATAATGTTAAATCACACGCACATCCCCCAAAAGTGATACTCACAGAGCCAGCGGGAAAGCAGGCGGGTACCGCCATTGGTAACAGTACGCTTGATGACGCTCATCAAGCTGCCTTTCGTGCCTCCCTCTCGCATGTTCTCGCGTATCTCAAGCGCTTTGATGGTGTGAGAGTCAATTTGCATCCGCCCCTCTGTGTGTTCTCGATTCGGTTGGAGCAGGGGAGGCATATGTTCGAGTAGATTGTCCTGGAGGTATCTCGTCAGAAGCGAAATAGCCACACCTTCCGCCGGAGTGTAAACAGCGGAGGCACGGGACCCATCGTCATCGTCCGAAATAATCTCATCGGCGACACTGGAGGCCTCGGTCAGCGCTCTCTTGTCAACGAAGGAAGGTGTCGAAGACGAGGTATCGACAAAGGAGAGTATAGCGTCAATCTCCGCGATGGCACTCGGAACTGGACCGGCAGTGTCTGATCTGTACGTGTGGTCCAGAAGCACTTCCTTTGGTCCAATTCGTGCAAGATCATCTCGCAGATTCTCCATGGGTACTTCCTTGGAGTAGAACTCGCCGGTAGACACGTCTATCCATGCGATACCTGCAGAATGATTGCTGTCTCTGCTTAGTTCTGGATATGAAGGAGGAGAGATGGCCAGGAGATAGTTATTTTCATAATGGTTCAAGAATGATTCATCGATGAGCGTCCCCGGTGTAATGACGCGCACGACGCGTCTTTCGAACTCCCGCTTGCCTGCGGATTGGTACTTGGGAAACTCCTCGCACATAGCGACGAATCTCCTGTTTTGCTGAACGAGGGTCTTGAGGTATTTATCAAGGTGTGCTAGTGGGAACCCACACATGGGCACAGACTTGCCAGCCCATTTCCTTCTGGCGAGTTTGATGTTCAAAAGCGAAGCGACCTCGATCGCCTGATCGAAATACGACTATCGAGAAGCTGAGTAACGTTCAGGGGCGGGGTCAAGAAGTCCTGGCTCACCTCGTAGAATTGTCCAACGCGAGTGAGAAGGATGCAATGAGGAAACTTGGAATGGTTCTCCATTATTTCTGTTGCAAGAGTGCCTTGTCGTCCATTGCCCAGTTCTACACAACGGTCAGTCAGGACATTGTGCAAATAAATGACGCGCAGCTGAATGACCTTCGCCCTCGACGATGTCTGGTTCTACCGCTTCATCTTTTGTCTTTGTTGCGGCTTTCTTTCGGCCGCGCTTCTTAGTAGGAGGGTCCTCTAGCGGCTGGATATCGAAAGTTGGTTCAATACCTTGAGTGAAGACCACCCTCACCAGAAGTAGGTACTCTTTCGGCTTCAACGTCAGCTTTAATCTTGCGACGCCTTTTTGGCTTCTCCTTAATCAGGCTTGCTTGACAGGGGTCAAATCCAGCATTCCCCACGTCACCGCTATTTCTCGCAAGAATCATAGAGTTGTCTTGAACAGAGTCGGCATCCCGAGGCTTCTCGTCTCTCTCGGTTCTTTCTGCGTTCGTGTCTTGACATATTAGAGGGATAGACGTACGAAAGATAATCATTTCCCGAGATACATTGAGTGAGGGGCCAGAAAACACGAGAAAAACGCGTACATAGGGTTGTGTTACTGAGCGCAATCTCGCTCCCATGCTCTCCTCCCCACCAATTCTCTAGGGGTGCTGCAGCCGTTCCATCTGCATTCAGACGGTGCTTCGGTAGGTCTTCATAGGCCCTTTTCGTCTTAACTCCTTTGGCTCCTTTGGCTCTGCGTAATGTTGACGAGGATGCGTCAAGAGAGTTGGAGGCAGTAATGTGTAGTGAGCGATACTGAGGCTGGATTCTTGAGCGTAAAAGAGAAAGAATTATTCCGTTGAGTTGATTCACCATGCGAAGATGGTGTGCATAAATTTTGGACGTCAAGACGTAGGGGTAAGTCGAAGCGAGCTGCAGAGTAAATTCGCCCGCGAAAGTAGCCTGGCGGAAATAAATCGCAGGTCACGCCACATCACATGGCGGAGTTCAAAGCGAAAATAATTCATCAAAACAAGGCTCAACCTTCCCCCCTCTGTTGCATCCCCGTCGTTCAGCAGCCCTCAACGCCAAAATCATGTCTTTCGCTGGGAGAAGAAGAGGAAACAAGGCCAAGAAGGGTGTTCAGTTCACTCTTATGGTGGTCGGTGAGTGTCTCAATAAATGTTCTGCTTTTTCCCTCTTTCCCTAACGCGATTCCGAACTCTTAGGTGCTTCTGGTACTGGCCGTACCACCTTTGTGAATACCCTCTGCGAGTCCGAAGTTTTGCAACACAAAGTTTCCGACGACCCAGAGACTGCCCATGTCGAGGAAGGAATCAGGATCAAGCCTGTGACCGTCGGTGGGTCCCTCCTGTTTGCTGCTGTTCGTTTTATGTCACTTATTTATTCGTTCGTTCGTTCCACCACTCGACAGAGCTTGAGGAGGACGGAGTTCGTATTGCCTTGACCATTGTCGATACCCCTGGCTTTGGTGACAACATTGACAACGAGTTCGCGTACGTGTCACTCACCTCTTTTTCACGGAATGGCGTTCTAAACAGACTCTCCTAGTTTCCAAGAAATTGTTGGCTACCTCGAACGCCAATACGATGACATTCTCGCTGAAGAGTCTCGTATCAAGCGTAATCCTCGCTTCAGGGACAACAGAATTCACGCTCTGCTCTACTTTATTCCTCCTACCGGCCATTCGTGAGTATATTCTAAAGCCGTCGAACCCGATTCAGCGACTCAATATCACCTTTCAGCCTGCGTGAGATGGACATCGAACTCATGCGTCGTCTCTCCCCTCGTGTAAATGTTATCCCTGTCATTGGCAAGGCGGATTCATTGACACCAAGTGAACTCAGAGGATTCAAGAAGCGGGTCAGTAGGGCAACTCTTTGTGTTCAACCACCCGCTCACCAGAAGTTCAGGTCATGGAGGACATTGAGCATTACGATATCCCTGTATACAACTTCCCTTATGACGTTGAGGAAGACGACGAAGAAACTATCCAGGACAACAGCGAGCTTCGCGTAGGCCCTCCTTTTACTCCTCAGTACGGCCGAACCTAATTTGCATTAACATCAGGCTCTTCTGCCTTTCGCTATCATTGGGTCTGAAGAGGAAGTCGAAGTTGACGGACAGCTTGTTCGTGCCCGAATCTACCCCTGGGGTATTGCCGAGGTCGATAACCCCAAACACTCTGACTTTAGCAGACTCCGAAGCGCGCTCCTGAAGTATGATTTGATCATCATCCATCGTCGCGCATTGCTGATTTCTGGAATGCTCTAGCTCGCATTTGGGCGATCTCAAGTCGCTGACACATGATGTTCTGTATGAAACTTACCGTACCGAGAAACTGTCCCGCACCGTGCATTCTATCGACACCCAGTATGCATTTCCGATTTCTTCCTACTCGCTTTTTCTGATTCATGAATCACAGCGGTGATAGCTCCATTCTTCCCGAAGACCTCGCGTCCCAGAGCGTCCGACTCAAGGAAGAACAGTTGCGCCGTGAGGAAGAAAAGGTATGGTTCATGATAGTTTGCCCTATCGATCGGAGCTTGACGTTAGCGTTTCGCGTTTTAGCTGCGGGAGATCGAGCTCAAGGTACAGCGCGAGATCAACGAAAAGAGGCAAGAGTTGTTGGCCAAAGAAGAATCCCTGCGGTAGGTACATAATCAATATGGAGAACCTACGCTGATGCAGTTCTCTGTCTCTAGAAACTTGGAAAGCCGCCTTGCGGCGCAGGGTTCTCAGTCCGAGTTTAGGGAGTAAGGGGCAGCAGGATTGCGGCAGTCTGGAATATACCCAACGATTACTGATATCGAGAGACGCTCGTTTATTGTGTTGTTTGTTTCTTTCGAATTCTCTTTTTGTTTTCCTGTTCGTTCATGGATAAGCATGGATACTCGTACCTACCGTCGTTTATTTTGGTGAAATTATCATGTTTCGCGCTAAGCTAAGTAGCGTTGTGAGGCAAAAAAAAATTATAGGAGAGCCAAAATAAGTGGCGTGGGTAAGCACGGCACAGTTGTTTTCGGCGAGATCAATAACTCCGTGAATGAGTTAGAGACGGCGGTGATGAGGATGGACTGGGACAGCGACGAGCATCGAAAAGGCGTCCTGGAAGCTTCGAGCTCATCGTTCTCATCGACCTCAAACTCTCAGCGTCGTCGCTCTACGGTTGCTCAGGCTCGGCCTCCACCTCCTCCCAACCTCCCAATTCCTGAAATTCCCCATTTCGACAATAGCAACGACATGTACACTTCATACCACGATCTCTCAGATCCTCCGCCTCCCTCCATTCTTCCTAGCTCTCGAATCCATGATGCTCAGAAAGTCCAGCCCTCGCAATCGCCCCCACCGCAGCCTCACCTTCTTGCACCCCCATCAGATCACCCAGCCCCACGACCTCCATCCTCACGACGTGCCCTTACAAGAGCGCTCGAACTCGCTCGTCAGGCCGTTCAACTTGACTCTACGAATGATAATCCCGAACTTGCGGTGCAGGCTTACGGGAAGAGTGTCGCGTTACTCAGTGAAGTTATGGAACGGGTCAGACGCGGAGAGGACAGTACAGAGGTCAGCTCACGGAGGAGAAACGGGAGGCGACGCAGTGTAGTCGCACAAGAAGAGGAGATAAGGAGGCTGCAAAATATTGTGAGCAAGCTCTTGTAGTTGAATTTGACAAGGAGCTCATCTCTTACAGCATGATACCTATGCGGATCGAATGAACATTCTCAGCATCATATATAGCATTCCTCCAATGCCCTACACTTCATCTTCTATCTACTCAGTGACCTTCAACAGTCAAGAACTGGGCCTGGCTGCATCGCCCATTGCCGATGATTCTGACACTCAAGATACCAACAATAACCATACCCCAACCGACGACTACATTCAACACCCATACGGTCACGACATATCAGACGACGGGTATGCAGCTATTGGCTCTGCAATGTTTCCTGATGACCCACCAAGTCCGAGTAGGCCTGACATACCTGGTCTACCCCCTCAGTCTACATCACATCCTTATGCGACAGTACAATACGACCCACCGCAAGCTCCTCCTGTCCCCCTTCCCATATCTCAACCTCCGATAACAAGTCCTTCAAGTCCAAGCAATCGAGGCATATCTTCGTCCCGCAGATCTCGAGGATTCTCGAATCTTCCACCTGCAATGCCACCCCCTCCAATTTCCCCGCCACCACCACCCGCGCCTATTGCATACGAGCCAGAACCGTCCTCCCAAATCAGACACTCGGAAATTGTCAACAGAACCCGAGGTGATTCGGTTGCTATTGGACACAGAAGAACAGGATCGGGGGGTAAGCTGGCTGCGCTGGAGGAGGATGAAGAACGAAGTTACGAAGATCCCCATCGAGAACCCATTCATTATCCCTCAAACTATCCAGTCAACAAGAAATCCACGGACCCTTCCAGGGTCGCGAACCACGACTCCCCACCTCTCCCTCCTGTTCCCTCGCCCACGAGCGATACACACAGGACATCCAAACCTCCTCCCTCACCGAGACTTCTCAATTCACGTCCGCGAAACTCTTCTACGGTTTCTTCGCGGTCAGATGGATCTGGCCAGATGATAAATACTTCTACTAACCAGGGCACCATCTTCCAAAGACGAACTACGAAGACATCTGCACCTCCCACACCCCGATCCTCTTCGCCGGCAGAATCCACTGCTTCCGCTAGTTCCATACCGCCTATTCCAAGAGCGCTGGCTTCGTCACTGCCAGGAGGGTCAGTGATCTCCGTCTCGTCCGCTAGCGGTAGAAGTAGATCGTCCTCGCAACCAGGCAGACGTCCTTCTGCCAGCGTCAACTCCTCTGTGGAACAATTACCACCTTTGCCAACCGCAAATGGAGCCAGTTCACGGAAGACATCGTACACAAGCAAGTTCAAGCCGAGCACACCAGGGAATCCTCTCACAGTCCAAACTGACATACCATCGCAAAACGGTATACCTACCTCTGTTGGTGGTCTCACAGTAATGGCACCCGGAATACCGATCACCCCCACATCACCACTACCACCGGCGGCACCTGCAGACCCATCGCGGAAGCCATACCACCTGATGAACTTGCTACGAACCACAATGATATCTTCCACGGGCGGGTACATTACCCGGCGACTACACGTCCCTCAAGAAGTGTGGTCACAAGGTGGGGCGAAGCTTGGTAATCTAATGGAGAAGGTCAGAGTGGTGGGGATACTGTGCAATGCATTGGAGGAGCTTCAGACATTCAGCTCGGAGTACTTTGGTGCAGGGAACGTGAGCAGCGGTATGGCTATGGGGATAGGAGGTGTTGGCAGGAGAGAAGGGGAGCAGTGGATTGTGAAGCTGGAGGACTTTTCTACTGTTTGTGACGGGGTGGTTGCAAACTTTGGCAAGAAGCTGAGTGTTGGAGAGGGCTTTGCGGTCAAGAAGACAACATGGGGGGATAAACTCGGCAGAAGGTTCGACAAGTTTACTAACGGCAAAAAGTATGTTTCCCATAATTGATTTGTGGAGCAAATTCTAACATTGATTCCAGTCTCGACTCTCCTGCTGAATACGTACAAGGACTCAAGAGACTCTTCCTTCACGCCCAGCTGTTGGACGAACAT
Source organism: Marasmius sp. AFHP31 (assembly GCA_024721195.1). Taxonomy (NCBI): domain Eukaryota; kingdom Fungi; phylum Basidiomycota; class Agaricomycetes; order Agaricales; family Marasmiaceae; genus Marasmius; species Marasmius sp. AFHP31. The sequence goes on from JANHQD010002066.1 coordinate 18,386, forward strand.
ACGAGGGCCGTGACCGCCCAACCAGTCGCTCCATCTTACAGCGGCCTGCCCCCAGATATCCGCTCAGCTGCAGAAAACAAACTGAGGCGCGCCTCCGAATTCTTCGCGAGTGTGGTTCTGACCTTTGTCATCCGCGATCTTTCTCAGCTGCTCGATAAATACGCCAAGAAATGCGAAAAGTGGTTAGCTGAATAGGCCCGCAGCCTAGCTCTTAGTAGTAATACTGGCGATAGTACATCCACAGAGCGGATGAGCGGCGCATGGGTGCCACCCATCGCCGGGGCTCACCACAGCCGACGACCCCTCCTCCCACCCCTACTCAGACCAACGTAATCTAACTCGCTTTGCGGATGAGAGCCTTGCGCATCTCTTCCGTCTGTAACTTCAATGGAGCCGGCATGTTGTGTGTGTTGACTAAAGGTTTCTGGAAGGATCCACCTTGTTTGTGCTTCAACCTGACTCTCCCAAACCTCCCATGTATATTATTCCTTACATATTCAGCCTGGATTTCTAGAAGGTCGTGTGCGAAGGAAACGAGCGGTAATTGGATTGGTGTAGTTTTTCGAACTCTGCTTATACTTACTAGGTCTTTGCATGGTTACATATCACTTCGTTTCCCTACTCCCTAGTGCCGCCCTCGTGGCGTTTTTCGTTCTGACGTCTCCTGACAGCATATAATTGAAGTTTTCACCTGGTTTCTATAACTTGGGCTCGAGTTTACTTATCTCTATTCTCTCTCTCTCTTTTTTTTTGGATGTATGTAGGATAAAAGGCACTACTTTGAATCCTAACCTGCATCAGTTCGAAATTGCTCCAAATATATGTGCGTCGATTATACCAAAAAGCTACTATATACATGACAGAAATCACAACAGGTTCGAAAGCAATAGCAAGAGGGCACGACGAGTCCGATGATATGAGAGGGAGAGCCCAGAGTGAACGACGGACCGAAAGATTATGTTCACGAATAAGTAGACAAATAAGGTTAGAGACCACAAAAGCTAGTCCACAGGCAATTACGCATGATTGACGGCCATCTGAGGGTGTGCACCATACTGGGGTTGAGGTTCGGGCTCGGGGGTGGGCGGCTTTGCACGAAGACGTGAAAGGACGCGCAGTCGTTGATCTAAATCGAGCGGATCAGCTATATAACAAGATGACGCGAACGCTGCACGTACTGTAGTCTTGTCGATGGTGGTCGTCTGGCGACTCCTCGTCGGAATCATACAATGGGTCGGAATGGTTTATCACATGCCATGCATCTGAGGAGTTTGCGACTCAGAACGTGACAAATATGGCAAGATGGAGAAATGGACCCACGTTCCAACATTGACCGAGATGGAGACCTTAGACGTGGCACTACTCGAACTCTCTCGCGATGAGGATCCCGGAATGGAGAAGGACCGTACGGTGTGTAGCGTGAGGAGGACTGAGCCATGGAAATCGGTTTGTTAGGTTGTTGTATGATACGTGGACGGGAGGGATCTATTGATGCGGGGTACGTGTTGCGCGCCGCTGGATCTTTGCTTGAGCAACGAACAGTGTGTGGATTGGGACCAAAAACTCACGATCGTATGGGCCCAAAGGGCCAAAGGGTTCATCCCGGTTGAAGCGGCGGGCAGCATTGCCGTCAGCGTCAGAGACCCCTTTCTTATCCTTGTTCGACTTGGACTTCTTCTCTTTGCCCTTGGCCCCTCTGAGCGCGCTCGGTTGTGCAGAGTCAACACTCACAACGCTCTCGATATCCTCATCATTCACCGTTGTACTTTTCCCTGGAGTCTTGGTGACATCTTTAGGACCTTGTGACTTCTGAATCAGCGTGCGTTGAGCTATGAGTTTCTCCGCGTGTTGTTTTTCGTCCTCGGGATCCACATTTTCGGCTTCGGCTTGCTCGCTCGACAGCATTTGCAGTGGTGGATATTTTCCCGGTCTATTTGGTTCGCAATAAGGATTCTCGGACATAGACGTGTTGTCGTAGTCGTCTTCGTTCTCGCTGGAGGGCGCTTCATAGTAATGGTAGCAAATCCACAGGAAGACGCGTGCTCTTGAGGCACTTGAGAATTCCACAGGCGTGAAGAGATCAAGGAACTCAAATTCACTTGAAAAGTGTGTAGCACCAATCGACTAGAAACAGAACAATAAGCGTGAAATTGGGACCACCAATGACGTCTATTACCACAGAGTGATTCGCCAGAACAAAAATTAAGTTCGCGATGTTGGTGGGGGGTATTGTTCCGGAGCTCTAACAGGCACAAGGGCATAGGTTTGAGCAGAAAATAGCGAGGTAATGACTCATGCCACGTACTGCTCTGTTCAGTATCTCCGCAGGCGTCGTTGGCACTGAGTTTACCTCCCCTTCCAAGAGACTTGCTTTGAGAATTGCTTTATGACGTGGTGCATCTTGAAGACTTCCACTCGTTTTCTGGAGCGACGGCACCGGGTGGTATGTGCGAATCGCGGTCTTCATTTCCGGGAAAACTAGAGGCAAGTCTTGAGGAAATGATACGCGAAAGAAGGAGGAGGCTAGTTACAGCTCATTGTCGTATTTATTCTCCCGACATTGGCCAGCAAACATATCATCGCGTAGTCGGTGGCGAAAGCCGTATCTGCGGCCATTTTGTCTTTCAAAGCCTTGGGTGTCTTTGGAGAGTGAATGATAGCGTTGACATAGAGATCTAGAATGACAATCAGTCGGGTGCAGACGTGTATACATTGGAAGTTACAATACCCCGGAATGTAACCTTCGTTCGAGGTGGTCGACCGTCTAATGTCGGGTACGGATCAGTGAAGACTTGAAGACTGTCGGTAAAGATGCAGTTAAGGAGAGCAAATTGTATATCTGCGCGAGTAAGTGGCTCCCCATCGTTCTTCTTGAGAACCTTTATGGATTGTTTACGGCTGGACATAGTGGCATGAGCTCACTTCAGTGACAGTTGCGTGGTCGAAGTCGTCGGGGAAAGAGACATTACAGCGGAGTGGCTGTGTCACTTTCCTAAGAAAATAAATTCCCACGTGGCGTCGATCTGAGGAAGTTCCTCAAAAAGAAATTTGATGGCCGACGACCCGGCACCGTCTCAACTCCAAAACCTGGTTCCTGCCTAGATCGTACTTCGCCACATCAAGCAATCAACAAGACGTCCAAAATGCGGAGTCGGAGCAGAGCCATGACGAGCCCGCTTCACTTCCCAGTATATAAACATCCGTTCTGACTATTGGTTGGCTATGCTCCCTCCGATGTCCCCTCACTGCTAGTCGAGCCCTCGAACTTGGAGTCCATCTGATTGTCTTCCTGGTCGACATGACCTTCCTACTTCTCCTCTTCATTCTTCCACTTTCCCTGGTGGAAGCAGCTTTGCGCAACATCACTATTGGGTCCTCGGACTCTTCCATACGGTTTGAACCAGGCTGGCTCCCCTCGACGAATCAACTCTCTGGAGATATGTTTCTCACTTTCAACACGGTAAACAGGTTGGCCCTGAAGGTTACATTACCGGGTACGTATCCATCGCCAATCTGATTCTGCTTAGGCACTGACCCCATATTTCTACAACAGAATGGACACAGAGAGTGATCTATCTTGGCCTGAAAAGAGTGGGAGGGTCACTATACGGCCTCTGCTCTAATTGTGAAGATAATAATTCTTCAGTAATTCTTGTCGATGGCAACGACCGCTCGTTAGAGAGTGACGACCAGTCGGCTCCAGTGAGTCACTCTCACCTCTTGGTATCGTGTCGACTCACCTCTGGTTGCTTCCTTCAGACCGAAATATTCTCTCTAGATGTCGACTGCAACCAACGAAACACGTTCACCCTGATCAACTTCCCCGATAACCGATTCGACAGCTCGAGTACAATCACTTTTGAGTCCTTGGTGGTGACCATCGACGATGGTTAGTCCGCATCGATCAATTGCAGTTCAATGAATGCTGACCTGTGTCTGATCTTAGGTTGCGAAGCCCCTCCTAGTTCCGGTTAGACCAATTCCGAACAAGTGTTAATCACTCAAAATTGACCATCACATCAGACACTCAAACCAGTAGCACCAGTGCCCCACCTTCATCAACGACTTCATCAACGACTTCAACACCGCCGTACTCAAGCTCAACCCTAAGCGGCGAAGGTAGGCAGTGCTACACTTTGTCCGATTTGTCGATGGCGTCCTCACTTCCATTTTTTTGGGAATGCAACAGCCACGCAAAGTACTCCAGGATCCAGTAGCTCGGCAACATCCGACACTTCCCAAACTACCTCCTCAAATAACACCCGAAGTTCTGTGATTGCATTGATCGTGGTCTTCACCGTGGTTCCCATCACATCTCTCGCTGTGGGCCTCTACTTCTGTCTACGACGTAGAGCTCAGAAACGGAGCTCCCGTCTCTCGGACTTCTTCATGTACAACCCCAATCCCGTGGGGAGACGGTTCCCCAGTTACAGGGCGTCGCAACCAGTCTACATCCCACGGGTGTCGACCGCCCAATCTAGCCCAGGGCCATTGGCTGCGGCAGGACGTACCAAACCCCCTCCACGTCATTATGATCCTTCTCCCTATTCGAACTTCTACTCACAAAGCTCTATAATACAACCCGTAGCTCCCAACAGACGGACCGGAAGCTAGTTAATTCTTCATCTGTGGTCTCACCATGATAGATTATAATTTCTATGAATTATCTTTATATTATTAGTACCGTAATCGTGGAACGATTAGTGACGACGTGTATCATTATTATAGCCCTTGCAGATTAAAAGGCTCCGATAGTCTTAGTCCAGACTCGAAAGAAGGATCAGATTCGACTTTACAATCTACAACATACCGTCAAAAGTGACCGGTATTAGGCCAATTTGTTAGCAAATTGAGAAGGAGGTACTAAAATAACGTATCAGGCGTGCGACGTAGAGTATAAGTATAACACAAGAAAGGAGGTCAAGATGTGGAGTTAGAGATAAGATACAATTGCAGAAGAGTAGGAATGCTGGTGAACGAAAGCTGGATGAAGTCAAAATGGAAACGGTAATGGAAACGAGGACAGTGGTATCATCAATCCATCCTTGAACGAGAAACCAGAAAGAATGTTCGAGAAGTTGATAGCAAAGAGATGAAAAGATCGGTGGAGACCAACTCCCGTTGATTAACGCCTGTGAGGGTCTTCCTGCCAACACGACTGTAAGAACTCGAGTACCTCTACAACGACTCCACTGTTGTACATCAAGCCATGGTCCGCTGACTTGACAACCTTGACGATGCAGTTCTCGTCACCCATAGTCCTCTCCATCCATCTTACCGCATTTTCGGCGATTTTTTCATCCTTGTCGCCATACCATACACGGACCCGATGAGGGTATGACTGGTACGAGAAACCCCACGGATGGTTTTCATGGTTCAAGATCTGCAGTAGGTCGTTATGTGTACCCTTCGAAGACTCTGAATGCGAAGCTGCGATCAGAGCGTTGGCCAGTTTACTCTGAAGACTGGAAGAGGAAGTTTCCGGAGTTTCGGTTATTAAGTCGGGGGATCTCGTGCGTGGAGACGACGAGAAAGAGGTGTTGTGTGGGCGAGGTGATGATGATGAGGTAAAAGATATCGACCGTCTCCCACCAGCTCGCGAGTTGAAAGTATACGGGGAATGATTAGTGGAGGTGTTCTTCGCTCCCGACGACGAGGTTGAACGTTGGTCACTTGCCAATACGTCGTTAGAGTTCCATTTCAGGTCATCGAAACCTATTCCGGGGACGAGGTCGGGTAGTTGTGGGCTTGGGGGAAGTGATGACTTCTTGGAGGATCTCGACTTCAATGATCCCATCGACCGCAGCGCCTTGAGCCGCTTGCCACCTGTTGGTGAATCTTCGGGAGGCGTGTGTGGCTGAGAGACAGGAGAATTCTTCAGACGGCTGAGGAAACCCCTGGACGTCTTTCGCACAGCTACATGGACCTTGCTCTCGCTTGCCGAGCGTTCACTTGGAGGTCGTGAGGGCGAAACGCCGAGAGTACTCCGACTTTCGAAACGCCCGTCAAAATCTCGGAGATCGTCGTACTCGCTGAAGGCAGAGCCGGTACTGGGACGGGGGGGTCCAGGTTTGTCCGACTTCTTATCCGACTGTGCGTTATATCCGATTCCCTCCCATGCAATGGTTGGAGGCTTGCCTATCATCCACGTCTGAAGTTTCCACTCTGCTGCTTGAGCGGTCTTCAATATTCCGTTTGGCACGTACTTCAGCCATTTGTACCCGCCTTGTTCGACTTTGTGAGCAACGGTGACAATCTTGAATGAGCTCGAGGATACTCACCGCTTTCGCTTCCCCCAACCCAAGGAGCTAATAGGCAAACGTCCCCACGTATTCGTTTCCGAAGTTTGTTGGCGAATGATAAAGCATAGGGAGCACCAGCAGAATGGGCCATGACGCTACACTCCTCGATTTGAAGTATGTCCAGGACTTCCTCGACTACCGAGGCCCACTGCATGATACCTTTGGCAGATTTTGCCCTGGGTTCGGTACGTCCTAATCCCCACCTAAATATAATACAGATTATGTGAACAGAGCAATTAAGAAGATTGACGGATGACAGTACCTGTCGATGGTGATCATTCTCAAACCCAAGCACTCCGCCATCTCGTCATATAAGCCCATTATGTGCCTCACACAACCCAAACCCAGAAATACCAGGACGGGGTACCCTTTCGGTGATCCCAGGTCCGATAAGCTGACAGTCAATGGATTGTCGTGTGATGCATGAGGGGAGCGCGTCAACTTCAGTAATGTGGTGAGCCGTGTCGACCGCAGGTATTGCGCGACCTCTTGCGAAGGTGAGGATGCCTTCAACGAATTCAAAAAGCTTGCAGAATCGAAGGGGGAGAGAGGGGGTTGTGTAGACGCGATCGAAGACGAGTAGATGGAAGCACCCCCTCCATCTGATCGAGGGGAAGTCAAGCTGGCAGAGTCGGACATGACAGAGTATCGCTTTGAGTATGAGGGGGGAGGTGGTGGTGGTGGAGCCAGGTTCATGCTGGTCTGATTGCGCAAAGTCCTTTGTACTTCATCTGCTATGCTGTCAAAGGAGGAACGAGAGACTAGGTCGCTCTCCTCATCGATAACTGTGTTGAAATTCGAGGTTGTGTCCTCAGGAACGGTGGCATGAGTACTGCGGGAAAGCGACGAGTTTCGAGAAAGGGGTGCTCTGCTGCGTGTAGTACCGTCTCGAGGGCTGTATGCACGAATGATGTCCGATATCGAAGGCGCCATACTGGTATGTTTTTCTGTGTGAACGGTTGGAGCAGTCCGTGGCCGAATCTCGGGGAACTTGATAGCGGAGGGTGTCGCTTGGTCACCTTCGTTCGGTGCGTAAGATTCATGTGAGTGTGGCGTAGAGGCGGAGGTAGTAGGTCTATTCGCAGTATAACCGGAACGACTGGCGCTCGGGGGTCGTTGGCGTTTTTTCCGAGGGGTGAGGGTCGGTGCAGAATGTGTCATTGTATGTTCGTCGTCGTCTGAGCCATTCAACTGGTATGATTTAGAGGACTTTTTGGAACGTCTCATCTTCGGTGCTCCTAAAATGACACCAGGAGGGGGTGTGGGAAGGGGAGGTTGATACAATGGATGATGATTGACCAGCCCAATCCTGTTACGGCTGGAGAATTCATCGCCTCCATTCAAGCCGTCTACCAGCGCATCCATCGTCTCGACTCCCGGAACCGGCGCTGCCACTTCCACAGGAAAGAGTCTAATTGAACCGCTATCTGAAGGTGTGTCCGGTATTGTTTCAGTGTATTGGGTAGAAGTTGTCGATATGCGTCGGCCAATACTCCTTTCTATCCAGTAATTTGGTTTGGACGATGAACCTGTGCGAGAGCGGGGTCGAGATGAAGTGGTGGGTCTCGGAGTAAGGAGACTAGCTTCGACGTCGTGGCCGGAAGGAAATGAATAAGAAAATTCTCGCGAGTAAGGATCTTGGTCGCTTCCTTGAACTGAATCATTATCGTGGTGTCCATCTGTAGATGCATACGGAAAATAAGATGGAGCTTCCCGGGTTCTTTGGGATCGAGGACGACTGGGTCCTGGCCGGTTAGCCTTGGAAGGGGCATCAAAATATGTCGGAGAATCTGGAGAATTTGTAGAAGAATTGTGGCGATTTGACTGATAAAACTCGTGCGGAGAAGAGTCCTTTTCCTTTTCACGGCGCAAATTGAGAGAGGAGGAAGCCTTCCGAGCAGTGCGAGATGTTGGCGGGGTATTAGAGGCTGGTTTGGGGAGGGGGCGAGATATGACCTGATGCATGGAAGCGGGAGATGATGGTGGTCAGGGAGAAAGAAATAAGCGAGAGAATTATGAAGGAGCGTGGAGACCCTCTTATGAGAGTCACTGTATGAGTTGGATGACCTGAAGCACTGAGCAGGCCACTGCGAGGTCGAGCACAAAGTGAGTGACTCTTTACTTTGCTGGCGGTATGTTTCTGACTTGCCTTTTGTGGAAATTCATTTTCTCCCCGAACCTCCTAGGCCATCACACAGGGGCCTCACTCCCGTCGACTCCGGGTGCAATAAGTATCATCTGGTTCACTTATCCTCTTCAAGGAAGGCTCACATTATCATATCAGCGCGACATGGCTGTCATCTCACCGTCCTCGCAGGACGTCCGGCAGTCTATTTATGTTCGTCCCACTGATACTCTTTATCGCGAACGATGTCTCTGGATCACTTCGGCCAATCAAGATCTCGAGCGCACGAGATGTCATCTTCTGAAAAAGAGGAAGATGGTGACTTGAGCCCTTCCAGTAACGTCAAGACCGGCGAGCAAGATGTATTCGTACAGGACCCTCATGATCGCATCCAGTACAAGACCTTGAGCTGGCAGGTGCGCCATAGTGCAAATCAACATTCCTCCTTTGTAAATCCAGATGAATTTTCAGTTCGTCGCCCTGCTCATGATCTCTGAAATTGTTTCCAATGGCATGCTCTCGCTCCCCTCCGCTCTTGCGGTTGTTGGTAAGGCTCATGTACTGCTTGACTTTCCCCCCTCGATCTGACCCGTCTCTGGCGCAGGCATTGTCCCAGCTGTTATCCTCATCGTCTTTCTCGGGATATTTGCCCTGTACACATCCAAACTGCTGATCGACTTCAAACTTAATCATCCCAGTGTCCATAACATGTAAAAGGTTCCTATATTCACGGGAGAACCACGCTCATTGTTTTTTTAGGGGGGATGCTGGCATGATCCTTGGAGGGCGCTTCTTCCGAGAGCTCCTCGCTGCTGGGACCATAATATTTGCCGTCTGCGCTGCTGTAGGTACTTCGATTTGCACGCAGAAGCCATCACACTCACGCACGAAACCCAGGGAAGTGAGCTCCTTTCTGGACAGCAGGCACTATCGACCCTCTCCGACAACGGGCTCTGCACCGTATATCTTGTCCTGATATTCTCGGTCGCAACTTTTCTGGTTTCCATCCCGCGCACACTGGGAAACATCCAATGGCTCGGTCTCTTGAGTGTCGCTCTGATCTTTACTGCAGCTGTGGTAGCCATGATAGGTGCAGGTCTAAACCCTGTACCGGAACGTGAGATTCACGCCACGAAACCGACCGATTTCTACCAAGCGTTCCTCGCTATCACCAATCCGGTATGTTGTCATTCACATGCCCTCGCACCGCGCCCTCATCTGCTTCGCGATAGGTCTTTGCTTATGCGGGTAAGAGGTGAAAGACGACAGCCTTGCGACAATGAACTCATCTCAAGCACCGTCCACACATTTAATAGGACATTTCATGTTCGTGTCACTCCGCTCGTTCTCGCCGGGCTCTGATCTTAGCTGCCTTAGGTTTTTCATACTCATATCTGAAATGCGCCATCCAGAGGATGCCATGAAGGCACGTTGGTACGATCTTCGCACTGCCCTATCCTGATCATTTCGCGTCGCATAGGCTGCCTGGTGTCTGCAGGTATTCGCAACGATCCTATACGTGGTCTTCTCGGTGGTGATGTGAGTGTCATCCTCGGTGTTCACGAGCCCCCAAAATCACTCACATGGAGTTATCAGGTACACCTACATCGGCGACACCGTTGCATCCCCCGCTTTTTTCTCTCTACCTCCGAAATGGGCAAAGGCAGCCTTTGGGATCGCTCTAGGCAACTTCATGATGTCTGTAAACCCCAATCTCCTTGACATTTCCCGACTGACAACATTCTTATACAGCACGGGAGCTCTCTGTTGCCACACTGCCGCCAAACTGGTGTTCGTTCGTTACTTCCGCGGCACAGTCCATATGTACAACCACACTGTGCGAGGATGGACGACCTGGATTCTATTGTGCTTCCTTGCGGTGGCAGCAGCCTTCGTGCTCGCAGTGGCGGTTCCCATATTTTCCTATCTGATAGGTATCACTGCAGCATTATTTGCCGCCTGGTACACTTACGGTCTGGCGGGATTCTTCTGGCTGCACGACACTTATCACCTGAGAGGAGGCTCGGCCGCTCTGCGAAGATATTCCTTCAACACTATCTTGTCCATCTTGATCATCGTTGCAGGCGCCTTCATCTGTGTTGCCGGGACCTACGTTTCGGTCAAAGTCAGTCCGGATAAATTATAACGGGAGAAGTTGACGCTCTGACATTCTCTTAGCTCATAGACGATGCATACAAGCAAGGTATTGTCGGCAAGCCATTCACTTGTTAGGTAGCATACCTATACGGGAGTCTTCCCTCGTCCTTCCTGGGTATCGATGCCAAGGTGTCTGACAAGTGTTATAATTAGCCCCTAAGTAGCATGTATCACATGCTACCTCATTGCTATGAATAAGTCCAAAGACGTAAGATGATGTCTGTGCTCAAGTGCTATGCATCTATAGGCCGACTCAAGGCCAACCCGTCTCTACCACGGCGGTCATGACAGTCTCTAAGTCTCTCCTTTTCGCTCAGCCTATCTCCTCGAGGCCACCCATTACATGGGGACGCAAACTTATCGCAGTATGCTTTGGGGTCTTGTTCAACCTGGGCTGCCTCATGCTCAACGGCTCCCAATTCGTATTCCTACTTCCCCTGCGAATACTCCCGTTCAAATGGTCTCGGAAATTGTATGACGAAGGGATTCGATACACCAAAGGCGCGTTTGGGTGTTTGATGAGTGCGTATCCTCCCTCCAGATGGGATGGTCCATGTGCTTGGAGTCATCGGCTGACGTGCCTGTTAACCGAGCAGTCCTCATGTGCCAATGGTTCGCACCGACCAAACTGGTCATTACATTCGAGACGAAGGGCAAGGGCGCCTTTAGAGAAGACGAGATAGAACACATCGTAGTGAAGAACAAGAAAGGAGAGATTGTGTCGCTCAATTTACCTGAGAAGTTTGTCTACATAGCGAATCACCAGGTGAGAGTGATTGTCCTCGACTTGGTTTATTCCTCTCACCGGGATTCTCAGATCTACGCGGACTGGTGGTACGCGTGGTGTTTCTTCTACTACATTGGCCAGGGAGTCCATGAACACGTGTACATCACACTGAAGAAGAGTCTACAATGGGTCCCTATCGTTGGTTGGGTACGGATTGCCCCGTTTGATTGGCTCCGTAGAGGACTAATTCATCTCGGTATTCAGGGAATGCAATTCTTCAATTTCATCTTTCTAGCAAGATCATGGGCTTCAGATAGAGTCCAATTAGCCCGGCACTTGTCTGCCCTGGGCAAGTCAGCAGAGCGAGAGGACCACCCGTTGGCTTTCATTCTGTATCCCGAGGGGACTCTCGTGAGCAAGGACACAAGGCCGATAAGTCGCAAATTCGCTGATAAAACGGGCATCGTGAGTAGGCTTCATTGTCATACACGAGCCTCCGCGAATACTAATGTCCCTTTAGTCTGACATGACAAACATCTTGCTTCCCAGGTCGACTGGACTGCATTACAGCTTACGTTCCCTCGCACCCCGCGTGAAGGATCTTCGTATGTTAGACGTAACCATGGTGTACCCTGGTAAGTCTGATTCTCCTCAACAAAGACAGCCAATAGTGATGTAATGAATTAGGTATTCCGCCGCTGGGATATGGCCAAAGTTATTACACCTTGCGATCCATATTCTTTGACGGTGTCCCCCCACCCGCAATTCATATGCACCTACGAATGTTCGACATTAGGAAGAACGTACCAATTGGGGATTTATCAGCCACGAACCCAACGACGTTACCCAAGTCTTCTGAAGACAAACGCGCCGTGGAGGTTGAAATACCGGAGGCGGAGAAGGCGGCATTCGACCTCTGGCTTCGCGAGCTGTGGACGGAAAAGGACGAGAGTATCTCGCGGTTCTATGATACAGGACGACTCTCCATATGTTCCTCGTCACCCATAGAGATCCCGTTGAGGCTCCGTCGAACTAAGGAGGTGTTCGACGCGTTCTGTTTCTTCCTGCCAGTTGCGCTCGTCTACGCGGTGCGTAAGATGTTCAATTGACGTGTAGCACTCCTTGCCGTCACCCTACTCTTGTTCGTGTACGTGTCGTATATTAGGTGGTAACGTGTATTAGATGTGTAGGAGTAGGAGTATGGTATTAATGATCACGTCGCTCTTGGATTTGCTTCACGAGATAGATGCTGGAGTCGAGGAATCTGTCCACGCAGTTCATGAGGCAACTCTCTTCGCTCCTTGAAAACCTGGTTGAAGGGGTTCCGGTAACACACCTATGCTCACATTACAAGTGTGCTCAGAAAAATGTGACAGTGAAAGAGGGGTTCACGCACTTGTCCCAACACATAGTCGTGAAGTTGTGAATCGTAGAATGCAGCTTGGCCTAAGAGGGTCGAGAATGAGGTGTTTTGCAAGAACGAACTTGATTTGGGCTTACCTGCGTCTGTTCCTTCTCTAGGAACGAAGCAAGTTCTTTCTAGATGAAGTTTTAGCATGAGAGTGCAATTATAGCAATGAAATAGAGCATACTTGGGTGGCCTCATCGAATTTTGGGCTGTCCGACATGGTCGTAGAATTCTGAAAAAGTTGTCGGACCTGGGCAAAGCGAGGTACGCCGGCATTCGCCGGCTGCCAGTATTACGTATAACCGCTGTTGATGCGTGGGAACCTCAGATATTTGCCCCCGTCTGGTGAATAAATCGATCACTGATGAGATCGGAATGTCATAATCTTGTACTCGGAATACAATCATCCGTATAATTTCTCTGGCTTTTATTTCTTATATTTTTCCGTCCCCTTCAGCCCATTACTTCTCCTTTTGTATTTCCTGAACCGAGCTCTGGGTCGCTTCAAGCCTTGTCTCTCTTGATTGCGGCCTTGTCATGGAATCTATCAGTACACGACTTGGATGCTATAAGGGAGCGCAAAAACATTACCGCGTGTAGCTTCCTCCAAAGTTGCCTCGTGTCTGTATCTTTCCTTCTTTCGCATGGCATCTTCTTCGACAAATACTAGGGCGTCCTCAAGCTCTCATGGACGAAGACTATCGTGGCCTCCAGAGCCCATTCCACCGTCAGTTCACATCTTCTCTATGTTGTAAAACGTTGACCCAGCAACTAGGTTCAGTGTTGGATATCTCAGTCGCAAAGCTTTGCCCATTAAACGCAATGACGCCGAAATGCTCACCCGTGAGGATATTCAATACAATCTTCTGGACCATATTTTCTCGGATACGAACGCGGTATTCACGCCTCACCCAACAACGCATAAGTCAGAGACGAATAAGCAGGAACTGCTTCCAAAAATCTGCTTTAAAGACCTATACATCAGAGCTCTGTGTAACTCGAGCAAATGCTCAAAGGTGGTCAAGGACAAAATGACCGAGACCCCTGCATTTGCAGTAGAACTGGCCAAAATATCCCTCCTCACCAACGTTGGCAGAATTAACACGACCATGGCCTGTGAGTAGCACTCTCACCCCCTACACTCTCCCGGATACATCTGATAAAACTTCTGGTCTCATGGGTAGTCTTTCCCGAAATGAAGACCGCGTTACGCACCTACCATCCTGTCCCATCTCTTCAGAAGACGGACGGGAACGCGCAGGATGCTCCTCGAATAAAGAACTGCCTGAAAGCAGCTCTCCTTCCCTCAGAGACAAAATCCCCCCCTCCCTCTACACCGGATGAGGTCATGGAAAAGCTAGTAAGTCGCCTCAAGTGTCCTAATTTGTCGGTATGTCTAGAACTCCTGTAGACGGCTGGACACCGCCCTCCGACGAGCGTCGTGAATCTGATCTTCGTGCTCTCCAACCACACCGCAGTAAGTACAGGCTGAATCCTCATGTGGTCGATCTAACACGTTGGTTCCAGCCCACAGCAGCTGCCCATTTTGATGGGACCTTCAACTTTCTGGATTTGTTCATCCCAAAGGACTTGTCTTCTCTTGACCGTGCACGGACGTTTTTATGGTTAATGTATCATTATCTAGAGTCGCCTGAAGGGCCAAATCCCTTCGATGACCAGTATTCCCGCAGCCACCCGCCTAAGGCACCGTTACTGGGAGCCCTCACCGCCGAGGAACTGGCGAACGAGAACGTCGATACGAGAGAAGAGATAGAGTGGGGGAAGAAGATGTCAGGGCAACGTAACGCGTTTTTGCGAAAGCTAGTCTCGACCCTAGAGACTGAGAAGAAAAACAAAGCCGCTGCCCCCCACTTCGTATCAGGTATCCTTCAAATTCAATTCATTTGTCAAATCGCTTGCTTGCTGTCGCACTCCACTGACGCCCTTTTCTTCCGTTCGTAGCGCCTCACTCGACAGGGTCAACGTCGGCTGGTCGTACGCATACACCTCGAAGGGGGTCCGATTCGGCCAAAGAGGAGGCTGCTTTTATGTATTATGTCCCAGGGAACGAACACATTGCCACCTCGACCCTGTCTAGCCGTCGACAGATTGCACGTTCGCAGCCAGAAGACTTTTCTCGCCCTACGCCTCCAGAGGCAAGTAAGTCACCTTCCCATCGTTATATGATCTAGTGCGCGATGATTGAATGTTTCTTTTCAAGCTCGCCGTCAGCGGTCACATACCACAACTATACCAACACGTCCTCTACGCCGATATTTCTATCCCACGGGTCGAGAGAGGACAATGCTAAATCGTAGGTTCAGTCACTAGCTCAATGACGCTCGCTAAGCATTATCGATGGCATCTCTCATGCATCTAGAAGCATGGCACTCAGTCCTGAATTCTGATCCATTGCGGGACTCTGACGATGAGGGACATGATGAACACGTCCGTGTCGATTACGGCGAGTCTTCATGCCTCAACTGCCAGGGTCCTCGTCTCATCAGTCCTCTCTAGCTCGACGTCTCGACGTCTTGACTCGATTACGGCGGAAGAGTCCGACGCCTGATCCGCCTGAGTCTGGCCAATCACCAAGGACTGGGCCCGGACCATCGCGCTGGCATCGACATTCAGGTTAGCCAGCGCCGCCTGTCTAAACCCCTCACTTTGATCACGAACAATGGAACTTAATGCGATACCATCATACGCCGTCTGCATGAACGTTTTCATCTTGCAAGACTCCATATGCTCAGACGTTCCTCCTATCCTTAACAACCATATGCTCATGTAACGATAGTATGTAAAGACTACCTAGTGCTCTCGGGGCTCCGCCCCATTACAGCGAAAAGGAATTAACGAAAGTGTATGTGTAATGGGGTTTGTTAAGAGAACTAGCTCTCCACAGTGTAAAAAGAAAAACGAAGTAAAAAAGCCATTCCAAAGAGTATCCAATAGTTCCTGAGATTTCCTTCAATGCAGACGTCCATGTCCCAATATCGTTAAGAGTTCCTTTGGTAGGAAAAGCTGAGCCGAGTCTAGTCTGATAGATAAGAACGCCGTTGTCAATAAATAGGGCCGAAACGCGCAGAACGAGAGATATTTACAATACACAAGTCCGAGTTCAAAAACCCCCAGGCAGCTTGAGGACTGGGTGTTCGAAGCCTCCGCGAGGCCGTGCCGCCATTTCCGCAGGAGCGCTATGGCGACGGAATTTCCTTTCTTCTATCTCCTGTTCATCATTCCCCGCCACGCCGGTTTCCGATGGAGCCATGCGTCTCTTCAGAGTACAAAGCATGTTCTGAGCCTTGCGTTCACGCATATCGAGCGCTTTAACGTTCAGCTCCGACAACTCCGTTGGTGATGAAGAAGAAGATCGCGGCACGACTGTTGTTGTGATCTGAATCTGTGGGATCAAGGGTGATATCGGTGATTTCGGCGGCGGGAGGATGCTGGCATGCTCTGCCTTTGAGGGTTTAGGCGACTGAATTGACACTTGGAGTCGCCCAACCCCGACCGTTAAACGGGGTCGTTCTGTGGCCTCCGGGACACGCGACTGAGCCAAGAATGAGGGAAGCCGGGACGATCGTTTCGACTCCGTGCTGGGAGTACGTTGGTGTCCAGTGAGACGAGCTGAGATTTGATCCAGAGACGGGAATGCTTTCGCCTGCTTGGCTCCGTCCCGTGCACGGGTGTTTACAGGCACGTTTTCCTTCGCTTGAGAGGGACGATGGTAATCAACCTGCTCGATCCACGGCTGACGAGCATATGTAAGAGGACCCGACGACGCATCGTGGAGGGACTCGAATAGAGCAAGTGGTGATACAAGTCCGGGAGAAGGAAGAGAGTAGTGGAAGATAGCAGGGGATTCCGGAGGGGTCTTGGGGAGAGATGTAGCGGTCGGTGAAGGAGGGGCCAGCACTTTCGACAAGAAGAGAGCCCGACGCTCAGCTGTAATGTAATTTAGATGAATTTGAGGATATCAAAGCTAGGCACAGAGGACATACCTTGCTTGTTTTTGTGCGCCTTGAGAGCAATCTCCTTACGAAGATCGCTGCCCTTCTTCGTACCCGCTGCAGAGTTCCTCTCCTTCGTTGCCCTCAGAAGGGCTTCAAAACGGTCCCGCTCAAGACCCTTTCCGGCTGACTCATTCGATGATCCACGAAGAGGAGAGGGTAGGAAAGTGCTGAATTTGGTGTGAGTAGGAGGAGGGGTTAGGTGTTTCGGTCTAAACCCGTCGTTGTCGTCATTTACTAATACATTGACCTTGGGAAAAGGAGAGAAAGGTTCAACAATGGGATCTTCTGGAGGTGCGAGAGAGATAGAAATCATAGGAAGAGAGGATGCGAGGACCATTATTTCGAGAATTTAGGATTGGAACGGTTGGGATTGAGGGCAGGCGACCGGCACCAGAGTTGTTCTGTTGAAAAGTTATACAGAAAAGAGGAGAACGGATGCCGCCCTACGGATGAAGAAAGGAAGGAAAAGTGGAGGGAAAAAGAAAAGGAAATTGAAGGGGAAGCAGACTGGCTGATGAGTCGTGGGGGGTGATGTGGCTATGGGTTATGTATGTTTTCTTCCCAGTTCACAAGCATCCTAGCAACATCGGTTGACGACCCATTTTGTATTCAAAACAGATCAGAAAGCCATTTCAAACCACTCGACAACGAGTTCCCCTGTTGGCCCTGATCTCGCATCGCGTGAGCCTGTACAAGGCTTGGCTAGCACCCGCATAGCGGATCTGATCTGCCTGCAGAAGCTAGGTGCACAGTGACGGTGCATCCTACAGCACGAGTCACACGCGAGGACAAGTATAGTAGGTTTTCAGCTCGACCTCGGCGCTTTGTGCTTTGCGGTGGTCGCATTGCCCGTCACTGACCAGTTACTCCCGTTGTTACGTCCGTTTCACCTTGAAGGCCGGCGTAGACTCAATATCAATTCGGACCCGCCCTGATATCATAATCTACAATCAATATTTGCTTCTACAGCTTATCTTCCCTGTCCAAAGGGAGTGAGTATCTAGGCCGAAGGGTCGAGGCGAGACGAGCTAGAGTCCCTCCTCAGCAACAGCTTCCGCCAACTTCTCCTTGTAAAGCTTCTCCGCATCAGTCCAGACGCGTGCCGACTGCCTGTTGGGAAATTGGAGCAGTGAAGGCAACAAGTCCGAACTAAATTGCTCTGAGGATTCTCGCGGAAGCAAGGTGGGAAGATGGTCGATGGAAACGACGGACAGTGGGGGATTTTCCGGTCTGTGCATCAGTCAGCATCATCATCAGACAATTCCGGAGAAACTGCACTTTACCCAACATCAGCGGCAACGGTGGGATCCGAGAAGGTTGTGTTGATCGAGTAGATGGGAATGGGATTGAACGGATTGGTAGTGTCACAACTGACATCGACGACTACAGACAACCTCCTGTTTTTGCCTGCAGCAACAATTTGTTCCTGTGTAAGGAATGATGGTATCTTGGAGTTGAGGTAGATGCAATTGACGAATATATCGACATCAATGATCTCCTGGAATGGCCCTCCCTTCGCCGTCTCAGGAAGATCCCACTTCAAAATGTCTTCCCTACGGAGGCTATGAGTTCTTGATATATAACACGAAAGGAGAAAGAACTTGCTCGTCAAGTCCGATCTTCCTGAATAGTTCGACAGCACCTCGACCACATCTTCCGAGAGCGCCGATCACGAGAGCTTTGACACCCTTTCCACTCCCTCCCAATACGGACTTGACATGGGATATCATCGCCTCCTCATTGTCGTAGGGTTTGAGGAATCCAAGCTTCTCACCCTTTCGCTGGGCTGCCAACGCGAGGGCGCCCGACGCAGCACCCGCGAATCCTGCATGGAAGCCGAATGCTGCGACCCTCCGGCGATTTTCATCTTCGAGAAACTCTAGATCGTACAAGGTACCTCCTCCGCGATGGAAACGAGAGAGAACCTTGGACCAGCCTCCTTGCTTCTTGTAGCAATGAGCAAATTGTATGTGGGTATGAGGCAAGGGGTCTGTAGACTCTGGGAGCTCCTTCAGTCCGATGATAGGAATATCCTTGGGTGCCGATGGCCAGGAGTTGTTTTCTACGAGCTTGCAGCCGACACTGGTGTTAGGTAGTATGGTGAATTGTGACGAGTTCTAGGCGTTGCGGGAAGACATGTGGACTCACGCTTCGTATTCAGAATCGTCGAAAATTCTTTGTTGGTCGCGTTCGACAATGATCTCGAATCCTGCGTCGATCAGTTTTTTGGAGGTCGTCGGGGTAAGGGCAGCTCGTTTCTCGAACTCCTTCTTTTCGCAGCGCAACCAGAGCACGGGCTTGGACATTTTTTGAAGTGTGGTGGAGGTAGTTGATAAAGATGCGGTGACTCGAATCTCGAAAGCAATTAACGATCTGACTCGATTGAAAACTTTTGATAGTCACGTGCTCGGGAAAACGCGAGGGAACGCAGTGGGAACGCGCTAACGCGTCGCGTTCAGGGCACAGACTAGGAGCAGGGCTGAAATGCTTTGTCTCCACTGGTTATTTCAGTTGTCTCCCAAGTCGACTGCTGAGCGTGGCTCACACGAGAATCAATGAAGCCCACTTTTCAGATTGATTTTCGGGTTTCACGCACGGGCAGGTAGTGGTAAAGTTCAAAGTTTGGCCAACGCAGACGCTGTCGATCCAACACTATACCGGGTCTTGCGACAATGAAGCGGCTTTCGGTCGTGTAGTGAAATTGCGCAGTGGAACATTGACCCTTACCAATTCCAGTGACGCTACGGAAACCCATATGGATACCCAAGTGGCCATTCTATTACACGGAGGTAACGGTATTCTGACCCAAAATCTCTGCCAAGGGTCTTCTTAGTTGTTGGCCGCGTCTCACTCGGACATACGGAGGTTTCCTGGCCCAGAGAAGGTCCCACCTGGCGGAAAGCTCACCCATGCCACGTCATGTTGGACGATATTCATTCGGGCATTTAGATACACAAGCGAGATTCCACGGTGCGCAGACTTGCACAGAGCGTTACCAATCCCAATCATATACTGAAAGTCCGATCTGACGGCCGGTGACAATGGGCGGGACTCATTCATGGAGTCATCGACTACCTGTGCTTATGGTGATGGTTGCAAAGGCCATTGCCCGTCACTGAGTGCTAGAAGGGTGAGAGCTTCTCCCGCGAGGGGTCATAGGACTTCCGTTGCCCGAGAGATCAGCCAACTGTCAGAAATGAGAGGAGACTGGGCATTAGAACAGCATGGACGATGCACAAGTAACAGAAAATGATAAACTGACGAACTACGCCACAGTGATGGTAATTTACACCTCCATGCAACACGCTATTCCAGAACTCGCGAATTATTTCGAAATATTGTGGCAGAGCTCGGAGGCCAGACCTATAGTCGCGCGCTCAGTAATTGTAGAGACCGTCGAGATGGAAAATGACCAAACCCTAGCGTGTAGTTTTGCTTGTACCAAAGCCATGGGAACGGGACCGTACTCCCGAGAGTCTCGTGAATAGGCTGCATTGTCCCCGCTAATCCAGACGTGACCTTTGGGTATGGTAACATGCTCCGTCGAGGGTGCCTTTTCACCGGTCGGGTCAACGCATATCGTGTCGCCAGGAAGCCCAAGAAGCCGTTTGCAAATGAGTCTATTGGCATCTATTGGAGACTTTAGGATCAACAGGTCGCCTCGTGCGAGAGATTCAGGCCAGAGTCGATATGTGAGACGGTCTTCGATAACTATTTCGCCTTCATTTGCGAGTGTTGGAAGCATGGATGGCCCCTGCATCTGTTTCCATGTTTATAAGTCAGAAATGCGTTCAGCACTAGAGGTTATATAGGTACGCACTATCGAAGGCCTCCCAACATATTCCGTGAAAATGTGAATTGCACAGAAGAAATTGAACACCTATGAAACACGGTTAGCTCTCGCGTCGCTGTAAAAGAATATGGAAAGACCTTGAAAGCCTTGATAGTTGTATATTTCAAGGTTCGTTTGACGCCGCCTGGTTCACGTATGCTCGCGAATCTTTCCAGTGCCCATTTGAAGCCACGACTCTGCATGAGAGTCGCGTCTAGAGCCGGAAAAACAACTTTTCTCACGGACAATTACGCTCCCAA
This sequence comes from Marasmius sp. AFHP31, assembly GCA_024721195.1. Lineage (NCBI taxonomy): Eukaryota > Fungi > Basidiomycota > Agaricomycetes > Agaricales > Marasmiaceae > Marasmius > Marasmius sp. AFHP31. The sequence continues at coordinate 39,213 of JANHQD010002066.1, forward strand.
TTTTGCCTTGTACCATCATGTCTTCATTCAAACGAAAAGGTGCCTCACAGGCAACACCGACTCTACCAGGCACTAGACCATCTCCTGGGTCAACGGCAACTACTATCACGTCTACCGGTATACCGTCACTGGATGATATCTTGGGAGGAGGTCTCCCATTGTCCTGCTCGCTGGTTGTGGCAGCACCGGATCCACATTCTTCATACGGCGAATTGGTGCAGAAGTATTTCGTCGCCCAAGGGCTTGTATCATCCCAGGACGTTATGGTTCTGGGCGAAGAACCATTGGATTTCATCAAAGGGTGCATGTGGACAGGAAACAGATCAACCTCAGCTAAAGTTTCTCCCGGTGAAGGTGAAGATACGGAGGAACGATCGGAGGAAAAAATCAAGATTGCGTGGAGATACGAGAACATGAAGCAATTTCAGACGACAGTTGGGCACTCGATCCCGTATGTGAGTCCCCGAATCCATAATCCAAGCACAGAAGTTAATCCGATTCAATTCACCCTAGGAATATGGAGGACTTTTGTGCTACATTCGAGCTGTCGTCTCGAATATCTGACGCAAACGTTCAACGATTCCTGGCTTCTGGGCAGCTGAGTTTGTGCGATATCGACTCGTTCCAGTCCCCCGTAAATGAGGCTATTAGCCGGATGGAGCAAGTCCTTCTCTCAAGGGGTAGCACCTCGCCCTTCAGGATATGTATTCCGGCCTTCGGATCGCCAAGCTGGGGAGATTTGTCTTCAGAAGTAAGAACGCAGATCTATGATACACGAATATACCGAGAGTTAACGTTATGGACTAGGTCATACTCGACTTCCTTCAACGAACCCGGTCACTCCTGCGTCGGCACGCCCACGCGTGTGTGTCGATCAGCCTCCCGCCACATCTGTCCACAGAAAGTTGGGGTGGACGAGGCTGGATACAGAAAGTTGGTTGGCTCACAGACGCGTTTATCACGTTGACAGCATTCTCCGGTAAGTTGCAGCTCAACCCTTTAAGAATCTGGAAACAACTGGCCAACCTACGCGTTAGCGAATCCATCCATGACCACGTTATTCCCTTCGCATCACGGCTTAGTACACATACACTCATTGCCCGCACCCCATACTCTGTTGCCACCCAGCGACAGGTTTTCGGTGTTGCGTGGTCTCTCAGCTGCCGCCGCCGACTCCAACGGAGGTGGCGAGAATAACCTTGCGTTCAAATGTACACGGAAACGACTCGTCGTGGAGACGTTGCACCTTGATGTAGAAGGTGGTGTTAGCGAACGACGCACGACCCCGAGCAGTAACGCTCCGGAGCCTCCAGGCACAGGTCTATTGCGGCAACCTGTAGAAGCACCTCACGTTTCGAAGGCCGGACTGGCTATATTAGATGTGGAATTGGAAACGAAGGCGACGCCAGTGGTAGACAAGGTCGGGACACCTCCGGTCGGCACCGATCCATCCGCAGAGGTTCAAGAGACTAAGGAAGCCGCGATACCGTCACAAAGCAAAGTGAAGAAGCCCAAGAAAAAGGTCGGGTTTCGGTCAGATCGACCAGATGTGTATGATTTTTAATCGATGTCCTAATCGCCTTGATCGAACTGATTGCTCGGGTGGGGCTACTGTGTTGTTCTGCGGGAAAACGGGGGGTACCAGTGATTTGGGGTTAATCTTGCCGTTTTCTCTGGCAGTTGGCGCGATGGCAACTGTTATGCATATGGCACAACTATCGACCCGACGTAACAGCGAGCGCTCCAGCCCAGGGGGGGACAGAGACTTCGAGATTAGCATTTGTGCCATGAGCCAGAGCTTGATTGTGATAGGATGAATATGAGGACTGCCAAAGCTTATGAGGTTATAAGGGGCGGGAACGTATCAGACAACAATGTTACCTAGAAACGACGCGGGGGGTAGACGAACCCAGGTCAAGTATGGCAGTGACATTGATGTAGTGTATGAGCCGCACTACGAGAAAAAAATTATGCTTTGGTTAGTAGGCGAGAGAATTACATGACCTTTGAACTGGTTGGCGATTTTACGTCAAGGGAATTGCTTTTACGAACTTTCACGACCTTGAAGAGCTCTGAAGAGTGGTATGAACGAACTTGCGATGCTGTGAGTGAACATTTTGCTCGTGTAACAGGTGGTAGCAAGGCCAAATAGTGAGGCTGATCATTCTCTTACCTCCATCACAGTCCCACCCACGAGGTCGACAAGCCCCTTCCTCCACCGCCATCCGACATGGCGAGCTCGACTCCCAATTCAGCGTGGATCGACTTTGGAGAATCAGAACAGGAACGTTCAGAATATCCAGATTCAGAATACAATTTTCAACCCGCTCGTGCTCGCCAACCCCCTTCACATTATCCGCAAAATCCTCCTAATCCTTCCTCTTCTCGTTCACCGGCTCTCACTCGCTCAGCTTCAGCAGGCGAACCTTTATTTCGCTCTGACGCTGCAGTACCACCCTCATTTGAACGTCCTTCCAAGTCTATGGCTCTTCCAGACCCATCACAATACCCGATTCCGTATGCCTTTCATCCTCCAAACCATCTCAATTCGTCGCCCCCCGGCCTCACTTCTACAGACTCATCTTCTGCATCGACCAGATCATCAGCGTATACCACATTTGGAAGTGCAATGGCCCCGTCCGACGACCCTCATGTCCATGTCGCAGCACCAGGAAACGATGAGTCGACCACGGGGCTTGGAATAACGTCGGACTCCATCGTTCAGCTACTCAATGGCGACCCATCATCATCTCCAGCAGATTGCCATCCTTCTCGTGCACCTGTTGACCAGACACGCTGGTCGAATTATTCCGCAGGAACTCGCTCCCGGTCCTCCTCGCTCGCCAATAGTCCTAACGGCAATTCAATTCAGGTTCAAGATCCTATTCATAAACTCCGTCATCAACCGAGCTATGACATGAGCTGGCAAACAGTTGACGAGCGAGACGAGGTCGGAGTCAGTGAGGACGAAACGGACGACGATCACCTTTTGACTGAAGATGACGAGTATGATGAGGTAGAGGAGGAGAGGACATCAGCTGTAGTTGTTGCGGAGGAGGGTCGAGGTCTGATTGTGCAGGGAAATTCACTATCAGTTTCACAATTGCATGTTCAGCCTGGTTCGTGATTCTGTCCTCATTATTCGCCCCCATTCACCAACTTTATTATAGGCACCACTCATCTGCTAGTGGGATCCTCTTCAACTCCCAACTCAATGCCAAACTTCCTCGTCACCACTATACCCCAAATATGCACCTCCCTCCTCGCGTTGGACATTTCTGCCAATTTTCTAGGAGCACTACCACCTTGTCTCACAATGTGCCATTCTCTCGAAGAATTGAACATTGCCTTCAACCCGCTACGCGTTCTTCCTGTTTTCCTCGCAGTTATGAAGAACCTACGCGTGTTGATAGCTGATTCGACCGGTGTTTCCACGCTACCGGAGTCACTGGTAGACTTGGACAAACTTCATACGATCAGCATTCGAAAGAATAAGATGCACGCGCTTCCCAGTTGGCTGTGCCTCTTACCGTCGCTGCAAGCACTCTACGTTGATGGGAACCCGTTCCAGGGACCTTGGAAAGCACTGGTCGAGCCCCTACTTGCTAAAATTCCGATGACTCCTGCATACCCATTATCCACCCCCACATTTCCTCTAAATTCCGCCTCCTCTCATGCTTCAGACTCTGATACAGATGCCGAAGAGTCCTCCGAGCCTCCCAGTGCATCCGCTACCGACAACCGTTTCAACGTGGACGAAGAACACACTATCACCCCGGAGCGTGCTCCGATGCTCAGTCATGACAGTTCTTCCTCGACATCTTCTGACCGGAACTCAGCAAAACCCCTAACGCGCACGAGAACCACCCCGAACAGGGCGTTTTATAGTCACTCGAGGGGCAAAAGTACTGTTGAGGTGGATCAAGGAGGCGAACGTAGTCCCAAACCCCCGCCAACGGATTCGCCTCACCCATCGGACTCCGGATACTTTGGAGATCGCGAAGTACGCAAGATGAAGAGTGCTGGCGACCTGCGAAAGCCCCAGGCACCTCCCACTCCTGAGAGTTCTCCCCTTCCCCCACGCCCACTTCTCAACCACTTTGCCACCACTACAGACACGTCTCTTCTTGCCGACCAGCAGGCCTCTCCGCCACGCCCTGGAATGAATAGAAGATACGGGAGCGTCAACGCTGCCAGTATCTTGGGAGAAGCAGGGAAATCCCCCAATCGCCCCGCTCTGACACGGTCGATGTGGGACGAACCCCAAAATGGCGTTGCTACTACCACACCTTCTCTTGAATCTAGCCGTTCTTCATCCTATACTCGAGGGGAGCCCTCCACCCAATCTCCGACTCCAACACCTGTCGAGCCCTCTCCGGCTGTCGATCAAAATGGGACGGTCAGGACCCGGGCCAAGGACGGGAAAGAGAAACACCGGTGGGGATTCCTCAAGAAGATGTCCATGGGGAAAATGAAGCCAGACTCTCCACAGAGAGAAAAGGTGGCACAAGGCCCGACCCCTCGCCCTCCGCGACCGCACACATCTCAAACTTCAGACTCACCGGACCGCTCTCCTCAGATCAATATGCGGATCTCGACGACGGGAGCCTTAGGCGCTTTCCACGTTGCAAATAGCATCCCCACCGTCGTCCAATTCCCGCCGGATGGTAACGACGAAGATGTTCAGGGCGAGGGAATGCAGCCTCAACAACCCTCGTCGAGTTCGCTACTTCAAGCCCCATCGCCAACACCCAGGTCTGGGAAAAGAAGAAGCTTCCTTCCAATCGAGGGACACACTCTCAATATACCTATACCCGAGAACTCTGTCTTCGTCCCAGGAATGACCGCTACGAACGAAGACGAACAGCAACCAGGCGATAACAGAGATAGAACTCCCAGTCCTACAGGCGATGCAGACGTATACCTGCGCCGGGAGCAGGAAAGGGTCCGGGAAGCCTATGCTCGAGCGTTACGGTCCGTCATGGCCTACTTGAGGGACATGAACGATTTAAGTTTGTCACAGCAAGCTGCCCAAGCGACGGTGTATGGAGCTGCTGGCGAGCCCATGCTATCGCAGAGACCTCGCGCCCTCACTATACCTGGCCCGGATGCCCTGAGAGAGGTTTCGATGGCCATGGGTGGCGACACCCAAAGCCAGCTTAGGTCTGCAAATGATCAGGCTCATGGACGAATCAGGAGCGGGACGTCCAGTCAAACGGCCAGTCTTGCGGCTAGCGACACCTCGCAAAACTCTGAAGAGCGCAAGATCAAGGATGATAAGACACAGAGAGCAAGGGTCGCGAAGGAGATACTGGAGTGAGGCACCATCTCTGCACGTCTCCACTCGTTCTCTAGGAACTGATGGTTTTTTCTAGTACCGAGCGGACCTACGTGAAGCAATTGCAACAACTAGTCGATATCTATGTTAAGCCAGCATCCGCAAACGTCACTATCCTTAGTGGCGTCGGTTCAGGCAAGGATACGGTTGTTCCGGCTTCTGAGAGAAAAATCGTGTTTGGCGGACTGGACTCGCTCTTCTCTTTCCACAAGGAGAGCTTCTTACCGTCTCTGGAGGTCGCTCTCGCTCCGTTGATGTCGAGTACCACAGAGGGAGATGTGAATGGACAGCTATCATTGAAAGTCGCAAATGCTGTCGGTGACATATTCTTCAAGCATGTTGCTTTCATGAAGATGTACTCGACATACATCAAGTACGTCGTTCTTCTGCTTCTTTGTGTCTTAACCACTCTAACGGAATGTCCAGCAACTTTGATAACGCCGTCCAGCGAATCAAATATTGGATGTCCGACCGTCAACCTACTCCAAATTCTTCTCCTTCCATGTCTCCGTCCTCTAGCACCGCTCATCTCGCCGGACTGGGCCTGTCAATGTCTGCGATATCAAATCCGGGTGTCAGTGCAGATAGTCCTTCGTCTGCCGGAGCCCCTACCCTATCGAGTAGCCAACGCAAACGGATTCGGTCCTTCCTCAAACGATGTCGTCTACACCCCCAGCACTCGCAAATCAATCTGGAAGCCTACATTCTTTTGCCTATTCAACGAATCCCCCGATACAAGCTACTGGTAAGCCCATGTTCCATCCCCACAAACTCCTCAAACTCAACTTTTTCAATAGCTTGAACAGCTCCGACGGTCTACGCCTCAGCCATATGGCTACATGGAAGACCCTTTGGACCGAGCACTGGCCGAAATATCCTTACTCGCGAGTAACATGAACGAAGGGAAGCGGGAGTCAGAATCAAGACGGAAACTTGTACTATGGCAGTCCAGAATCAGAGGCAAATTCCCTAGTCCATTGGTGCAACCACATCGGTAGGTTCAATCATCTCCTTGAGATATCCCACTGACTGAAATATCCAATCGCAGACGTCTGATCATGGATGGACCGTTGTTACTAACGAGGGTGGTTCGCAAAGCAGTGGTTACTTTTGAGAGCATCAACGCTCAAGGCGATGCTTCAACAGTCGATGTGGACTGTTTAGCTCCCGAACTTACACCGCGACCGCTCATAGGAATTCTTTGCAACGACCTCTTAGTTCTGTGCCGAGATCCCTCTGAGGGACGCGAGCCGTCGTCGCATGTCGACCTCTGGGCGGTGTTACGGATGCAAACACTTCCGCAGCCTGCCAGCATTGTTCACGGCAATGGTCAGTTGACTACTTCCTTCACGTTCCGCAGCTACTCACCCGCCATCCCCACCAGCCTTGCGCCTTGTTGACAACAAAGCCATACTCTACTTTGATGCACCATCCGCATCGGATGCACTTAATTGGTATCGGGGTGAGATAGCTGTTCTTCTTCTTTCTACTGATGTCAGGACTGACTTTTTGTTCGTCAGCAATCAACTTACATATCCCCGCGTCGAAAACGTGAAGGCTTTCACTTTCTTCGCTACTCATTAAAGTTTGCATATTATCGTTCCTTATTATCCCTATAGACTTGCTGCTTGTTATTCGCGTCATTCATTGTACAGTCGCACTCTCGTTATTCCCATCATTCATCCTTACTTTTGAAATATCTCAAAATTTACCAGAGGTTACTTATTCGCTCATTGTGCTGTGTAAAGGTATTCGGGAGAAATATATGTAATGCTTCACTAAAAGCAAATGCTGATTAATTGTTGGCTTATCGAGTATAACATACATTCCATGGCGAGGAAAACAAAGTATTCCAGACGTTTTGAACCGAAGGGACGACATCACATCTTTAGACAAGGGAGGCTTGAGGATCGCAACTTCATCGTCGCAAAGAAAGAACTCACCAGCCATCTCCAGAACGCCTCGAACTTGTTTTTCGGCGGTGGCTCTTCGAAACTGGAACGGCGATGAGCACCCGTGGTGGGGAAAAGCAACAAGCTACAGCAAACTCACCTGTCAGCTTCGACCTCGTCCAAGCCCGTCACAAAGTCCATGGCTTCTATTCGCACAATTTTGGTCTTTCTCGCGAATTTCGCTCCGAAATATAGAATCGGGAATAGCGCAAGAGGCAGATAGTTGGTAACAAACACATCGGACGCCCAGTTACCCTTTAAGAACACCTTCCATCCACTCAACTGAAGGGGGAAAGTCAGCGAATGAAAGTCCGAATCATACGGGGGCAAAAGAACGTACTATACAAATCGACAACGACAGTATTGTGCTGTACCAGGCGATGTAGGGCTGCAAATTTGAATAGAAGGGCATCTTCGTGCGGTCAAATCCTTGAGCTTTCAGCCCAGCGTAGAAACGCAGGTATGTCACGGAGATCCCGAACCATGTCATCAATCCCGCAACGGCTACAGAAAACTGCTTCAGCGTCGTGTTCGGCAAGACAAGAACAGGAAACGGACATGTCATGTTCTGGAACCAGACAAACACTCTCCCTGCACCGGCGGAGACCACCATGTATGCTAACCCAGAGAAGGAGGCGCCAATTGCGATTGCAACCCATGGAAGGCCACGTTTTGTAGTCCGCATCACAAAGCTTGGGGCATTACCTGCTGCACCGAGGCCATCTGGATAATGATGTTTAGCAAGGTAAAGAGGGTGAAACGGGGTAGCTGTTGCCTCACAGAGTGCTCGAGAGCTCGTGTAAAGGTCACTAGATGCGGCCGACCAGGCAGAGGTGAGTAGAGCTGCATTGATGACCTGCAATTCCCATTGTAAAGAGGCAAGGCGACTTCAATGGAGTGGTTCATACCGAAGGTAGTCCGTCGATTCCTGCATTCCTAATAGCGATCACGAAAGGAGAAGTTCCCGTGGAAGTTCCGTCCGGGCTATTCTCCAATCTCAAACTGGGCTCATTATAGGGAACCAAGAGACCGATAATGAAGGTTCCTCCAATGTAGAAAAGCAGGATACGGATGTAGACCTAAGATTGAAAAGGGTGTGTTTGAGAGAGTAAGTATTCGCGGACTAAAAGCATACCCTTTTGATCGCCCTCGGAATGTTGCGCCTGGGATTTTTAGCCTCTCCTGCGGCGATCTGCAACCAGGAATGTCATTGAAGTCAATTTTTATTCTGGAATCGCGACATACTGCCACAATCTCTGTGCCGATGAAAGAAAACGCAGCCTGTGTGACGACTGACCACCTGCGTCATTTGCGTTAGGAAATGAATGTCAATGAAACAGGAACTGCACTGACCAACCGAGGAACTGTCCGGTGGTCCCTTGTATACCATTGTACTGGGCAAAAGGACCAGGATTGAGCCAATATCGGAATCCTATCCTGTCACGACTGGGTCCACCTTGCCCAACAATTTAGTTTACCCTTCGAGCAACACGATAGAACCTAACTCACCTCCAAGGTCGAGAACGATACCGAGAATGATCAACCCGACGATTGTCAAAACTTTGATGGAACTGGGCGAGAGTGGGTTTTCGATAACATGTCGTAAAATCAAACTGATTGAGACTTCTCACGCGAAAATGAATTCGGCCTCTCCGTAGGCACCTGAACCTTGATCAGAATTATCAAATGAAGCAAAAACTGGGTTGACTCACCAGCTCCAAAGAGGTTGATAACGAGGACAACGATGAAACATATCGAAATCCAAGCGGGATTAAGTTTATCGCTCTTAGTCCAGAACTCGATAAGGATAGCAGCAGCGCTCAACTCCGTGGGCAACAAGATGGTCCAGTTGTACCTATCATCAAGAGGAGTCTCGTGAACAAATCTTAAATTTAGAAGGACTGACCAATATACATACCAGTAGTTCCAGCCCATCGCGAAACTGAGAGCTTCATATGACTGTTATTGAGGCAGAGAAAAAGAATGTGCGCGGGACTAACCCGGATCTACGAAACGCTCCGCTAACTTGATATGGCCACCAGGGATTGGGAGGTACGAAACCATCTCTCCAAGGGAAACCTTCCACCAGGATTGAGTCGAGATGGAACAGGAGTTGAAGGATGCAGAGCTCACCATGACGCTCCAACAGAGACTACCCATGAGCATATACCCGAGAAGAAGACCTAGTTTAAGTCGAACCGATGGTCACTAACGTGTCTAAATTCTAACCAGTACACCACACTGCTCACCAATGGGTCCTCCATCCCGGAGAGCGTTGGCAGTCCCCAAGAACAAACCGGTTCCAATAACACCTGCAAAAATTTACCCGTCGTAAGATCGTTGATCGCCGCTTCTTCCAGATCAATTGAAGCGTCTAACCTCCGATACTGTTGTAAGAAAAACATGCTGAGCTCAGTGGGCCGTCCTCGGACGCAATAGAAGAGAGAACGGACCTTATCATCGCTACATGCCTATTCTTCAACTCTCTCGCCAACCGTGTGTGGGGGCCATTCTGACCGATGCTTCCCTTCTCGGGAGCGTCTACGTCGGAGCCATCGGTAGCGTACTTTTCCCTCTCAGCAAAGCTCTTTTCGTGGGGGGATGCCATAACGAAAGAGATGGAGGTGGGGGAAAGGGGAACAAACCGTTCATATGAGTTGGGGTATAAATACCATTTCAAAAAAAGAATGTGGGCAGCGCGGAGCCACATCAATACCGTCACCACCAGGCGGGCTGGAGAAGTCCGGTCAGCCAGAATACGGATGTTCATGCGTCCTGCCATAACGATGATTCCGGTTGTGTGGTGGGTGTTCCCTTCACCCGCAGTCTGCGAGACTCGTCTGCGATTCACGAAAAAATTTGCAAATTCGCTCTCCTAAGAATTGATTATATTATCATCCTTGATAGACCTTGCTGCCAAAATCCCGGACGGTAAGAAGCGTGATAATGATACAGATATTATTGAAATACAGGAACATACGGTCTCATACAGTGTGCTATCTTGCGGGAAACAGCATGTGGAGTGTCATGGCTCGAATGAATAGTGGGAAGCGAGCGCGGGAAGGAAGTCCACCATGAATCATCGGGCGCGAAGGCCTGTTCAAGTAATTCATCATCACCACCAGTCGAAGACGCTTCCTACCCAGCTTAAGAAAGGGCGGTATAAGGATAGGTGATGTTGCAAGCCCTCCGTTCCCGGTGCTGGATGGACAGAAGCGTTATCAGGACCCTTATCGCTTTCACCAGCTGTTCTAGCGAGCCCGGGAGATTCCCAAGCGCACCCCTGATCATCAACAGAGAAACGGACCTTTCCCGATAAACTCGGGAGCGAGTCCGTCCTGGCGCCAGTATCCGGCAGAACGCTGGGAGATGTTGGTGGGTAGCCTAGGCGCTGGCGGATTCCGTGTATCTCGCGTTTGAGATTCCCTCGAGAGCGCATCTCACGAGGTAAACAGAAGGTCCTATCCGGGAAGTGGATTGCATTTCTGATGGTCTGTTCCAGTTTACGGTCACGGGCGGCAAGAAAAGCTCTGACGTCTGTCTCCTGCCACCGCGGGTGTGTGGGAAAGAGTTCAACTAATGTCGGATGTGGAAGCTGTTCCAAAGCGCAAGCAGCGAGGTTTTGCATCGCAACTGCGTCCGTAGAAGGCGATCTGCGCTTGGTTTGAGGGACGTAAAGGTTACGGGGACATTGGGTTTGGGGAAGTTCCAGGAAGTCAGCGATACCAACTGAACGGGGTGTTTCTGGAGTTGTGTGGCTGCTAGCTGTTGTGTTGAATTGCTTTGCGTTGTCGCGCGAACGAGCTCGTTTTGAAGAAGGGGGAGGATGGGAGGATGAAGGTAATGACTCGAACGAGAATACATCCGAGTAGGTGCGCTTTAGGGTACGGGTGGTAGCTATAGAAGCAATCTCCGGGGTGCGTGCGACGGTGAGGTCGTCTGTACGTGGTTTCTTCTGGGGTGAAGGTGCTCCATAAGACTCCCCTTCTTCCAAAGAACGTTTCCTCGTACGGGGTCCGATCTCCGGAAGAGAGACACCAGAATCAGATATGGCCTCGCTCATCGGCAGCGATACATGATGTGATGTCGAGAGCTGCCGCGTTGTCGAGAAACCGGTACCACGAGGATCGACATCGTCCAAGAAAGTTCGTAGGGCCTCCAAGAAAATGCTTGGGTCTTGCCCAGGCATTACAAAGCGTTTGGGTAATGGACGTTCCTCGACCCACTCTTCCCATTCCCGCTGATGCCGAATCGGAGGGTTCAACGCATCCTCCTTCATCTGCGATACGCTAAAAGGGGAACCCGTATTCGCCTGCCGGGGATGCTGGTGACGCTGGAACTTCCTATACTCCAAATCCCTTGCCCCAGGATAGTCGAGTTTGACCTTGACTTTCCTCATTTCTCTCCTTAGCTCCGCGGGTGTAGCACGCTCGAGTCGCACGTCTGGTATAGGTTCCAACGCTCGACTTTGCTGAAAATCAATGATGGTAACTTTTCCATCGCCGCCGATGAGCATATGGCGAAGTTCGACGTCCCCATGCAAAACTCCACGTGCATGCAATTTCTCGAAGGCTTCCACACAGCGGTCTTTGAGAACGAGGGGCATATCACTGCTGGCTTCAATCCAGAATGAATGGTGTGGCGGCTCCATCGCGACATTGAGTGTGGCTGGGCCATCGAGAACAGTGATGATTGAAGAGACGACGTCGCCCTGTAGGTCTTTCATGTGTTTCTTGTACAAGGCGAGCTATACGAAAGGGTGGATGGATAAGGAAGACCGTAACGCACACCAAACGGATACCGACCTCTGAATAGAACCGTCCTTTCCAATCAATGAGAACAGGCCAGCGTTTGGAGATGTACTTGAATTGTTTCTCTCCCACTTGTGCCGTGTTCAAGAACGCGCTACAAACCGCGCCATCTAAGAAGACGCTGTCAAGACACATTCCTCGTCAAGCCAGATAGTATGGCGAACGCACCTGACAGGAACGCTTCATCCACATCGACTATTGGGCTATCAAGAATCCATTTCCATCGTTCGGACGGTGAATATAGCGGACTGAATGTGGGCGAAGACGCGGTCTTTTGAGATAACGGGGAGGGCGTGGAGCTGATTCTATCTTGCAAAACTTCTGTCTCTTCCTCGACCAGTTCTTCACATCCTACGCGATCCTGCACGTCCGAAAAGGGACCTCTGCAGATAGAAGGCAAGCTAAGGGAACGTGATTGACCAGGATCGAGGATAAGTGGTGAAGGTGGGGGTGGAGCGGCAATGAGCTGCTGGAAGAAACGCGAGTCGGGATTGATATTATGTGTTCTGAGTGTTAGAGACATCTTGGGTGGGGTATCGGGAGAGGAAATCGGTGAGAAGGAGAGAGATAGGACATTTTTGAAGGTTTTATGAAGTAGCAACGTATTCAACGAGTACAAGGCTGAATTACAAGGCTTAGCAAATTGGGAACAAGCACAAACGCGACTCCAATTTTGGTAGTGTGACTGATTGTGACCTAGTAACGCTGTAGGTAATCATATGGGCTTCTGTGGGCGCACATCTGCATATTTACTGGGACTTCTTACAACATCCTTCCTTCTGGCTACATAATGGGAGCCTATGCCACAATACATATTACTTGGGTAGTTGCGTAGCCGTGTACATAAAGATAAACGACTATGTGTGTATATTGTAGCTCGTTCAACGATTAAGCTATGATGGTAGGTTAATGAAGTCAGAAGGAAGGACTGCTAGTAATGAATGGGTGGTGATCGTGAAGTATGTTCCAATGCCAAAGTCCGGTAACATGCAAAAAGTGTTGTTACAAACCTGGGAGGGAATGAGAGGACGTAGCTGGTCCCGTAGAAATGTTTTCCTTGAGGGAAATGACGCTATGGCAGGTAGTGTCAGATGCACCCAACGCATGCAAACACGACTCTTCGCTCGTGGTGTCATCATCTGAATGGTACGTTTCGTCGGTTTCGTCGGGTGAGAGGTGGGGATGGAAGTGACAATCTTCAACCCCGCAATCGTAACCATCTGGTCCTGGATTGTGACGAATCCAACTTCCGATACGTTCATATTCTTCCAACGTCATATCGTGATTGTTCTCCTGCATGTTCATGGATGCTTGACGGCGGGCTTCGAGCCATTGGGCAAGCGAGTTGGTCTGTGTAGTCGCGAAAGACGCATCGGACATGGAACGAATATGCGGGCGAGGGAAGTGCTCTTGGGTGGGTGAAGGGGTTCTTGGTAAGGACTCGGATACTTTGGGCTCTCGGGGACTTTGGCTGGAGGGCGGCGGCTTTCTGAAGGTGTGAATACGTCTGGCAACCTGAGCAACATTGCGTCTAACAATTCGGCGTATCTTCCGGATGCGGTTGGACATGCCTATTAATGTTGCATTTGATGGATGATAGCTGTCGTGCTCCCATGGCTCCGGGGCGACGGCACCACTACGTGAAAAGCCAGAAAAGTGAGAGACGTAGGATTCTGGCGTAAGGGGACGAAAGAACTCCCTTCGGACTGGGGAGTCCAAAGGGACATAGGGGCTATTGGGATGGCTGAAAGTTGGTGGGAATATGGGGGCCTGATTCATCCCTTTACTTTCAAAAAGAGGTTGGGATAGACTCAGTAATGGTGGTAAGGAGTTGGAAGGGCCAGCTATTGAAGGGGGCCGAGATGGGCTACCTGCTAGCAGCGGAACGGCAAAAGATTGAAAGTTGAGGTCCAAGAAGCGAAGGTTGGAATGCTGGCGAGGGGGCGTAGCGGGCGGGCGAAATGATTGTGAAAGAGGGGAAGGGCCAATAGACCGATTGAGAGTTGAGAGGGAGTCCCGGGGACGATATGTAGAGCTCGCGAGACTGTTTGTACGAATTCTCTAGAAATCCTGTGATTGAGTTGGATAGAACATGGTGATGGAGAACAACGACGCACAAGTCGACTGGTTTGTCTATCAGCCATGCGCGGAGGCAATGCTTGCTTCTGTTGATCATTGGCAACGGATTGCATAGGGGACGTCGCGCTTGACATAGAAAAGGAGATTGGAGGAGATCCGGAACTGTCAAGGCTGGCAAGACATTGTTCCAGGTCGCTGCGCAAATGCACCGACATTGTAAATGAATGTAAGAAGAAAGAGGAGCGGGTATAGACAAGATTTGGTTGGTTATTGGGAGTCGAGCGACGCCCGAGAGCGTCGTTCAGTAAAGGTCGATAGTCAACGTTGTTAACGGCGACGGACTGCCTTGTGTCCGTCAGGTCATGATATTGATCGCGATCGGGATTTTCCGCAACAGTCATGTGATAGCCAAGATAATCTCCGAGTCGGCTCGGTCCGGGTGGGCCGTGCGGTCCAGCCCTTACGTAGCCAAAATAGAGTCACTTTCATTTCTACTCCGATGTTCACCCACCACATGCAGCTTGTTTCTTGGTTTACAGTCCTTGAGTTCAATCCCAATTGCTCCAAGGAGGGAACTAGTATATGAACCGTAATTCAGGTTCAACCGATCACGCTTTGACGTGCTAGAACCATAAGCCATACCGTACCAAATCGCGTTGAGCTGATGTTAGGCAACCTTACAGACCAATCTTTCTAGAGCTGGGTCCTCAAAGTCAGGCTGCACCCAAGAAGTATTTTCAGCACCTCGTCCGCCATATCCTCGGTCGCGCTGATATTTCGGTACATTCTCCCATGATAAATAATCAGTCCATGCGTCGAGGCGATACTCAGAGCTACCATGTTCAAGCTCGAGTTGTTGGCCGTTGTGCTCACTGCAGCTTTACCCCTCGTTTCTGCAGCTGCATCCCAAGCTTACACCTGGAAGAATGTAAAGATTGGCGGAGGGGGAGGCTTCGTACCGGGCATTGTCTTCAACACGAAACAAAAGGTTCGTTGCGGGCTCCGCATTCGAGATTTAAAGCTGGAAAAGCACTCATATCTATGCACACGCTAGGGTCTCGCGTTTGCACGTACCGATATTGGGGGTGCATACAGGCTGAATTCAGATGATACCTGGACGCCTCTCCTCGACTTTGCTGACAACGAGCGGTGGAACTACTGGGGTGCCGACGCCCTTGCGACCGATCCTGTCGACCCGACGCGTTTATACATCGTACGTTTCTGGCTTACTCTCGGTTTGGCTTTGCTGTTAACTAGTAACGTCCAGGCCGCTGGCATGTACACCAACTCATGGGATCCCAAGAACGGCAACATCCTCATTTCTACCGATACCGGAAAGACTTTCACTCCTTCCCCTCTTCCATTCAAATTGGGTGGGAACATGCCAGGCCGTGGAATGTGAGTTCATCGCACGGCTTCAATAAACTCTCTTACGAGGACTGATGATCATTCGTCAGGGGCGAGGTAAGCCTTCAATGCTCGCGTCCAAGCATACCACATTGAGAATTCCTTGAAGCGCTTGGCCATCGACCCAAACAACAACAGTATCCTCTTTTTCGGGGCAAGGAGCGGACAAGGTCTCTGGAAATCAACCGACTACGGGAAAACATGGGCTAAAGTTTCTTCCTTCACCAACACCGGTCAGTAGTTTGACCCAAGTTTGAAGATATCGAGCAACTGAATGTGGTTTTCTCTGTTTAGGAACATATATTCCCGACCCGAGTGATTCAAGCGGATTGAACTCGGACAAAATTGGTTGGTGCCTTAACATGCATGCGTCTACGTACACTGTTGAGACTAGTTATCACAGGTATTGCTTGGGTAACCTTCGACTCGACTTCCGGATCCTCCGGGAAAGCGACTCCTCGCATCTTTGTCGGCGTTGCCAACAAGGGTTCCAATAGCGTCTTCGTCACGAATGATGGAGGAAGCACATGTATAGTACTCTCTCTCTCGACTTGATCCTTTAGTTCTCAACTCCTGGACAGGGTCTGCTGTCGCCGGCCAGATTACGACTTTCTTACCACACAAGGGCGTTCTCTCCCCCTCCGAGAAAACGTTGTATGTTAGTTACAGGTACGTCTGAGCATTGGTGAGGATGACAGGCTCACTAAACGATGGCTCGATAGCGACGGTGCTGGTCCCTACGATGGAACTACAGGTGCAGTGTACAAGTACAGCATCGCGAACTCGACTTGTGAGCCCTGAGCTTCCGTCCCATTTAACGATACTCACCCGATCCCGAAAGGGACCAACATTACCCCCGCGTCCGGGGACGACCTGTACTTCGGCTTTGGAGGTGTTGCATTGGATTTGCAGAAACCTGGAACCATTATGGTAGCCGCACTCAACTCTTGGTACCCCGATGGACAAATCTTCCGCTCTACGGACAGTGGTGCTTCTTGGTCTCCACTTTGGACGTGGGGCAACTACCCACAGGTGAACAAATTCTACTCGTATTCAGCCTCTTTGGCTCCCTGGTTGGGACCCAACTATCCCATAACCGAGGCTGGAGTCTTGCAAATCGGTTGGATGATGGAAGGTAGAACTATGCCTCTCCTTCACTAGACTCGGAACCTAAAATTTAGTCAGCTCTGGTTATCGATCCTTTCGACTCAAACCACATGTTGTATGGAACCGGAGCGACTGTTTATGGTAGCCGCGATCTGCTCAAGGTGAGCTAAACTCTCCCTGTCTTTTCATCATAGCTCTGAGGCAATGTTTACAGTGGGACAGTATACACAACATTACCCTGAAGTCCATGGCAGACGGTATCGAGGAAACCGCCATTTTGGGTCTCATTTCACCTCCCTCTGGGCCCAGTCTACTGTCCGCCGTCGGTGATATCACTGGTGCGTACAACGGTGCCGGCAACCATCTTTTCACGTTTTGAACGAAATACACCAGGCTTCGTCCACAACGACCTCAATAAAGCACCGTCCACGAGTTTCCCAAGTGTGGAGTGGCCAACTACAGCAGACTTGGACTTTGCTGGCAACAAGCCCGCCATGATCGTTGGTATCGGAACGGGAGATACGTGAGTTTGTAGCACCGCGACTGATCGTAATGACTCCTATTGACTTTCGACGCGTAGTGCTGACACCGGAAAGAACGTTGTTGTTTCGAGCAACTCGGGTGCAACATGGTGAATAGCCACCGTCGTTTCTTTTCTTTGCATGCGTCTAACCAGCTACTAGGTCCGTTCTTAGTAGCGCCCCCGATAACGTTTCGAATGGCAAAGTAGCTCTTTCTGCGGACGGCACCACAATCCTGTGGAGCACAGGCGGCAACGGTGTCTTGGTCTCCCAGAACAACGCCGCGTTCACGACTGTATCGTCCCTCGGGGCGAACGCAGCGATTGCCTCAGATAAAAAGAACAACTCGGTATTCTATGGGGCTCTAACTAACAAATTCTATGTTTCCACGGACGGAGGAAAGACATTCGCCGCGAAGGGTACACTAGGGTCCTCAAATTCTCCTGTCAAGATTGTTGTCCACCCATCCGTATCCGGTGCGTCTATTCACCATCTCGAGTTCATTACTTTGGATCTAAAAGCCCTCAAGGTGACGTCTGGGTTTCGACCGACACTGGGTTATTCCATTCCACCAATTCGGGATCGACTTTCACTGCAATCGCTGGAGTATCGCAAGCCTGGGCTATAGGCCTCGGAGCACCGGCTAAGGTTTGTATTCCACACAAAGGTCGGCGCACTCGCAATCTCACATTTCTCTTAGAGCGGCGGATATCCTGCAATTTTTGCTGCTGCGAATATTGACTCTGGCGTCGGATACTTCAGGTCGGACGATGCTGGCGTTAACTGGGTCAAGATAAACGACGCCGCACACGGGTTTGGAAGGTTAGTGGTTTTTGCTTAACCTTCGTTTGAGCATTGGTCCTCAAAGTGTATCGACTTGGCTAGTGCGGGTGCAAACGTCTTGACGGCCGATCCCAGGATCTACGGACGGTAAGTTCTCAAAAGAATCCTCCCTTTGGCAATTGAGTCTGAATTATTCTTCTTTCAAGGGTCTACATTGGAACGAACGGCCGGTCAGTGACTTTCCGCCTGTGGACTGTTCTGTGCTCATGCAGCATGATACATTAACTAGAGGTATCTTCTATGGAGATGCATCAGGTGCCAATCCTCCTCCCAGTACTACCGCCGCAACCACCGCCGCAACCACTGCCACAAGCCAACCCCCAGTCACCACCACGGGCACTACGACCGCGACTTCCCAACCGCCTACCACGACTGGCACTCAGAGCGCATGGGGACAATGCGGAGGTTCGTCGAACGTGTTTCTACTCCGGATTGCAGCTGAAACAACTTTCTCAAGGTATCGGTTGGACTGGACCGACAGCCTGCGTCTCCGGATACAGCTGCGTGGTCAGCAACCCATGTAGGTGTTACCCTTCTCTTTCACAGAGAAAGAGTAGACGCTTACGCCTCTCTCAGACTACTCGCAATGCGTTCCTGCTTAACGGGCAAGTTTGAGTCAATGTGGTCAATTAGGATTGATACAGAATGTTATATCTTTCTTTCCTCCTCCCAGACCTGGAAGAACTGACGACGATCCTTGACCGGAACGCCTCTGCAGGAGGTAAGATTGAGATACGCCAGGGATGGGCAAGCGTCGACGATTTGGAAGAGTCCTTCGTCTGGAAAGTGGCCATGCTTTAGTTCAGAGGTGGTTATTTGCCGCGAATCATGGTACTCACTAGTGAGTTTTGTGCCCGACACCTCCAACGAAACCAGGTTTCGGCAGCAAGAGATGAAAGGCGAGGCAGCATCATCTATCGCAGTCTGGTTTAGAAGAAGCCTTTCCAACGGTGGTGCGGGTTCGTTCGCATCCTCGCTCATCAGCCCGGTCAGGTCGTCGGACCGGATGGACGGAATTCCCGAGAGGTTCAGATACTATGGACACCTTGAGCATGCAATCAGCGGTGTATTCGAATTTTGTTCTCACTTTGCACCTCCGTCCGACTTGTCGTACAAATTCCTGAACTGCACTTTCGTCGTGGGTGGGCCCAGTCACACAAAGCTTAGTATTCGCGACCAAGCTTACTGACTCCAAATCACGGAAGTTGGTAAGAATGGCCGTCAAGCCGCGAAGCGTTGTGTCGCTCATGGTCATCGCAGATGAGTTGCTGATCGTAGCCTTTGAGCTCTCCCTGATACCTAGAGCTCCGAGAGAAAGCGTCTTGAGGTGCGGGTAACGCGCTATGATTGCAAGGAGATCGGAAGCGGTCACTTGGGTGGATGTAAGGGACAGCTTTTCCAGGTCGGGTGAGTCGGGCGAGGACAAGATAGCGGGGTGTTTAGCAGGGGTGAATGTGAGGTCCAAACGTCTCAAATTAGGGAAGAGGGAGATCATGAAGTTCAAGTTGTTATCGGTGATCGACAACATACGAAGCTTCAACGTTTGGAGGGCTACGAAGACCAGATTGGTGTCGAGAGCCTTCACCAACTTGGAAAACGTCGCGTCCGTCTGACATACGTGTATTTAACTGAGGATGAGGGCTCAGCGCAACGGCAATGATCAGAGAATCACACACCCAATTACTGATGCCAGCGAGTTTGAGGACTTCCAACTCACGACATGAAAGTAAAAGATCCCCTATAGAAACCGGAGGAGCGGAGGTATAGTTGAGGTTAGTGATTTTGAGATGCGAACACGACTTGGCTATCGCGACAACGGTCTTCAGTCCGACTTTTGTACAACCCCTGGCATGATTTCAGCCCAAAAGGTAACTAGGAAAGGGCTTGTTGGGAGTTACCGAAGAATCACTGTTCTCAGTTCAGTCAAGTGCGAGAATAAGGACGCAAATTTGTCGTCTGATATGGTGCCGAACCCCTCCAACACAAGTTCACGTAGAGACGGGTTAAGTCGTGGCACCGCCAAAATGGTATTTATCTTCGCCCCGGGCAACTTATTCGAGTCAAGGGAAATCGTGGGGCCCCGAAAGAAATACTGTTTCGACGCTATATTGAGTCTGTGTACATAGAATAAGTGATTTTGTTCCTACAGTGACAATGACTGCATGGTCCAGATACGTCGGGTATGCAGCGACCAGCATAGCGAATAACTTGTGAATCATGGCGTCAGGAAGAAGCTGCAGGTACGGGGTGGTGGACTTCCAGAGTCCTTCATTCTCTCGCAACTTCTTGTAACAAGTAGCAAATCGACGAGCGCAAAGAGTCGAAAGCGAAGGTATAGCAGCGCCGGCCGGATTTATCTGCCGGGATGACGATGCTGAAGAGCTCGAAGGCGTGTTCATTCTACTGGTGGCTGAAATTCTGTCATCCTCAGATGGTGCACCAAATTCTGGAACGCCGGAGTTGTTAGTACGGCGCTTTTTCCGAACTTTGGAATCAGACATGGTGGTCAGTGGAAAAGAGTGGTGGGTATGACTAATGATTTGAGCGCTGGGTGAGTCAATGGAGGACGGTTCCCAGGTACCGTTCAACACCAGAAAATCATATTCAAGGGAGTAGTAACATAACTAAACTAGCCAGGACGAATATGGGCCCAATGAAAACCCTCCATAACGTACGCCTGAGGTTGTCGAAGAGGGAGGTGGGAAGACCCATCCTTCGAAGAACGAAGCTCGGGAATGAGATGAGAAGAAGTTCAACTACGTTGAAAGGAGGAGGGTAGTAATATGGGGTAGAATGGCGTACTACCAGGCGCACAAACGCCTGTCGCGCTGAAATGCCAATATGGTCAGAATATGCATCCCAACGTGATCCCCGCGAGGGCGACATTATCGGTGGGGAAACAGGTGCGAGGACCAAGAGAGACATGCAAACCACACCAACGACGAGGAAGCAGAAGAAGAAGTAGGCTCCACGGCTTTCCATCGGAGCAGGTACAAGCGCGGATTGTAGACGGAGAAAGGTGTCGGCGAGCGAAAAGGAGAGGAGGTAGAAGGAAAGAAGGAGTAAAGGCAAGAAGAACGTGAAGAGTCTTGAAACGATATGCAAGAGCCGGCCAGATAGAAGGAGGGTGAAAGGCAGTATATCGTGCAGAGGGAAGAGAAAGAGGGGGCTCGGAGAAATCGGTAAGTGAAAGTTGATTACTTGACAGAAGAGAGCTACAAGGAGAATGCTGAAGGAGATGTCACCAGGGAAGGGGACCGAGGGAAGGGTGGATATAAATGCGAACGTCGCGAGAGCGTATGGAATGCCTAGCGGCTTCCAGGGTATGGATATTGCAAAAATCATGAGGAAAACCTCTCTTGCGTGGACGTATTCGGGAGAGGCGATATATATTGTCGGCTTCCGGGGAGGATCCAACGTATAGGATGCTAGAAGAGCGAAGAAAACAAGGCGAGGCAGTAGGTCGACCAGATGGCATATTCTGTCAGAGGACAAATGTGGAATGAGCTCAGAACAAGAGCGGGCTGCGCAGGGCTTTACCTTGGGGTACAGAGCGCGTCGTACTTCGTGGTCAAATAGTGCCTCGCAGTCGAGGGATCGATAATGAATCCTTTGGCCCAATGATTGAGAAGGCTGTATTGAACGACCTTGTGCTTGAGTAGATAAACAGGCGGGTTGGTCTCCGCCAAAAGGTCCACCACTGTGAAGAAGAGGCTGTCAACGGATTCGAAGTTCGAGAGCGACCTTGATCTCCTTACCTCTGATAGTTTTACCTCCGACTTCAACTGGAAATGGAGTCCATAAAACTTCCTCCACGTCCTTAGAACTGCGGTAAGATGAGAGAAATGAGTCGTCCCATAGGGCTTTGATATTCCTTTCTATGATTGCGAGCTCTTGTTCTGCCTCATTCTCTTGCGTCCAGCGATCCCAGGGGCCAAGAGAGAACCTTGTGTCACGTAGTCTCTCAGACCTGTAACTGAGAAGAACGACGAGACCAAACGAAGCTATTATCGGTCGCCTAGAAGGCAATTGTGAAGGTCGCAGAATGTCGGATGAGTGAGCCGTTTCGAGGGCATTGTGAGAGAGCGAGTCAAGCCGACGAAGGGCAGAATTGACTGGGGGAAGAGAAGAGAGATCCTCCTGTGGGGTCTGCGAGCGATCTGTCAATGCTGATTCCAAGGCCTCGTCGTTGTTCATGGTGTTGATGACGGTCTCGGGGCTCTCGGACCGTGAGTAGGCTCACCACGTACAACGCAGCACGTGCTTCGATTCCCTCATTCTACTCACCACCATTGCCAGCGACGATGAGCGCGTCGACACCTCTTCTTGACAACACCATCGAGGCGGACGAGCCAGAGAATGTTTCAGGGAACATAAACTCTTCGAGCACCAACAATACGCGTCAACCTGTCGTTCTCACCCCCACAAATCATGCCAGCGACAGCCGTATGGCTTCCACTCATAGCGATGCAGAATCTGGTCGGTTTCCGAAACTTTCGCTGTGGTGGCACCACTGAACCTGTCTACACGATACATAGGTATAGCAGGAATATTCAGACAAGTGCGCGAATACACTCGTCCTAATGATTGACAGTACCTCTCAACAAACGCACAGTCAACGCATCCAGTCGTTCTATTCTTTCTCTACTTCTTCCGGATCGCAGCCATTACATTATACCTATTGGCCGAGACAGTGGTAGACAATTATGTCCTATCGGTATGGCCTCGTCCTATCCTCCGCCTCCGCCTCCCTCAGGTGATCTAAAATACACGGCGGCCGTGATCAGACAGTCCTTGTGGTGGTACTCTTAGCGATGGATTTCTGGAATTGCAGAGTAAGTTACACTCCTGGAACATCCACCTGCTGTCCTGAACCACGTCGAAAATGCAGAATGTTGCAGGACGGACACTTGTCGGGCTGCGCTTTTGGAACCAGGTAGGCTCTGCCCATCACTGCCTTTCCGTTCAATCGATAAATCAATCTATAGGTTGATGATGATGGAGAGAGTTATTGGGTTTTCGAAAGCCGAGATGTGAGTGCTTCGTCGCCTCGAGCTCATCCTCGGATTGAATGAATGGTTTCTTCAGCCTTCAAGACCCGCGAATCCAGTCGATTCGAAGTAAGTCCGATCTATGTGATCCATTGTATCACTGAAACTAATAACCCATGTCCAGGATGTTCTGGGTTCGTATTAACATATCTCTCTTGTCTCATGTCCTATTTATTGAACTACATCACCATGCAGATCGCGATCTACGTTTTCCCTGCCTTGTGGGTCGCATTGCTACTGGTATGCATCATCAGATTCGGCCTTTCGTACGCATCTACTCTACCCTCATAACGCGCGTCATCTCACCTGCCAGCAGATACCTTCCAATTGTGATACTCGCCTTGATCTTCAATATAACCAACGCTGTTGGTTTCACATACGCGTGCGTATCAGCTGCCATCAATAGAAGTAAACTGATCTCCAGGCTCTTTAGAGACCGGGATTCCAAACAGCGGTGGGCAAACAAGGTGGTCGGTGGCGGATGGGGTATCGGCGGCTTGGGCGGTTCAATCATCACCGGGGCAGTACAGAAAGGCGTCGGTCGACTGTTCTCCTCTTAATTATAGTCATCGAACCTGGCTCATCCTGGATCAAAAAATTGCTGGATTGATTGATAATTGTATAGACAGGTAACGCCGAAGATGCAAGAAAAGAGAAACTATAACACAAAGAAAGAATATGAAAAATCCACACGGTGAATGAGTATGTGCTGAAGATGAAAGACAAGACGATAATGATACACAATTTATGCAGAAGAGTGGAATGAATAAGAAAAAAAGCGGGCACAAGTTCCAGTCCATAATGATAACTAACCAGAATAGTTACATAAAAAAGAGCGTCGCTGGGTACCTCGCGAGAATAAAATCGTCCAATGATAGATAGCAATGGTAGATGAAATGAAGATTATGCCAAAGGAAAAGAGATAAAAAAATGCGAAATGCAAAAACACTCGAGGGCCCAACGACAAAACACATGCTTATGCGTGCAGAAAGTACAGCTGATGAATAATGAAGCAACGGATAACTTAGACCTGTCTTCTATTGTGCAAAATGCCGGATAGATGGACGAGGGACATGCAAGCAATGGTACAATGCGGATGAGTGGGGGTGGTTTGGGGTTGCCAATCCATAAGGGGGGGACATAGGAAATAACATACGGCAGCATATGTGCTTCCGTCCCAAAGCGAATTATTATTCCAGAGCGACGTAGCCTCTGGCATCCACTTTGGAGAAAGCGGTAGTGGGGGTAGGAGGGACACCAAGTCCGATAAACGATCGGGTCCTCCCGTCCGCACGGAAACTGGATATCCGCGGAGTACTGGCGGACGGGAAGGGAACACGCCCCGGAAGGTTGGATGTGAGGGTCATAGTCGAAGGGGTACGAGTAGTGAGGGTGGGTGACGGCGGAAAGACGAACAGTGTCTGGGATGGAGTGGTGATAGAAGGCGAGGGTAACGCTTTTCCTGACAATTTGGTGACAGCACTGCGCAGATGTAGAGGGGGAGGGGGAGCGGGTTTGCCAGACTCTGTTCGTCGGCGTGGAAGGGGTGCGGCAGACGCAACATGGTTCCGTCTTGGAGGCGGGGCGTCCAGACGCGGAGGTTTTTGCCGTGGAGGCGACGAGCTAGAAGCCTGAGATCTAGTATCGTCGTTTTCAATGATGATGTCGACGGGTGGCGACGACGGTATGGTTCCAAGCGGAACGGGCCGTCTTTTGGGTCGTGGGGTAAGGTCAAATGTCGATCGGATGGCAGTAGATGGAGGTGGGAGATTGAACGAAGTTTTCCACACCGGTGCGGATGGAGGAGGGCGAGCGAGAGGGAGGGGGCGGGCGGTAAGAGGGCGAGCGGTGGTCGGGGTAGGGTTGGGCAATGCGGAACGCGGAGGTACATAGACAACGTTGACGGATTGCTCTGCATTCTCTGATTCCTCTTCCGGAGAGTTGGTGGACGAAGAGAGCTCACGTTCGATGCTCTCTGGCCGGTCATCCTCAAACCCTCCTCCCACACCCAAAAGATCCTGTTCCTCCTCCTCCTCAACAAGATCTTCACTGAGAACGCTTCCATCACTTGCTACCGACCCGGCACGCTTCCTGTACCCACCAAAGCGGCTTCTCCATGCTGCACCCATGCCAATACCAGTTGACGTTGAACCAATTGAAGAAGAGGATGCCTTGCGAGCAATCATCCTGTCCTCCATAGCTTTATCGAGGGCCTGAGCCTCTTGCATGACTAGAGTGCTCTGTCTCTCGTCTTCTTCCGGATCTGATTCTGCCTCGTCCAGCATACGGCGTCTTCGTCCCCATTCCTCTTCTTCAGCAGCGATAAGGGAGGATCTGTCAGAATCAGGGGAGCCGCAATCACCTCTCAACTTCTTCTCATATTCCAAAAGTTGATAGATGAGACTGGGTGAGGTGTAGATCAGAGTTGTGTCAATCGCATCAATAAGACTCTAGACGTACGACATGTTTGGCCCAATTGACTTGCTCTTCTCCTTGACGAAGTCGTACGCACCTTGCATACCCTTCAAAGCCCACACCTCTGACGGTACAGAAGCGGAACGATCTGCCGCAGCTCGCATAACAATTGCGATCACCAGGGTTGCAGAACGTGAAACGCCACATTGACAGCTGCGGAGTTATGGAGTCAACAAAACTTCAGGCTGCCATATGGACAGAAAACAAGCGTACTGAATCAGAACACCTTCGCCCCTCTTGAGAGCGGCATCAGTGAATTCCATGGCAGATGGAAACCCATCTGCCACAAGGTCATGCTGACCGTGCGACCAATGCAACTTGAGGTAGTGCATGCCGGGTCTTCCTGTCGGAGGGTGTGGGGGGTAATAGGTGGAGTCGGATTGGGATGCCCGTGCGAGGTTTGGAGTGGATACCGTCGACCTGAGTTGCTGAGACGAGGGAGGTTCGAATGGGTTGGAGACCTCCTTGGCGACGTTGAGAATAGATTTGATTCCTTTCTCAAGCAACATGGGGATGTTCCGAGCATTATCCTCGGAGCCCAGCCAAATCCCGGGCAAGATCTGCAAAGGACCATCTGCATATGGAGCGGTCGGTGATCCTGCGTCCTCCTCCTTCCGGAAAAGACGGGTAGGACCAGCGGACGGCGGGAGGGAAACCACCGAAGGACGACGAGGGCGCTGCTGGGAGCTGGACTGATCGGATTGGGCTGAGCTTCCTGAACTAGGTGGCACTGAGGGAATTTTGAGAGACAGGGTGGAAGACTTGGCGGAGAGTGTGTTCAAGGAGAGATTCTTCATGTTCCTCAATGATCTAGGCTTCTGAAGATTGGGGAAAGGTGAAGGATCAGTCTCTGAGGTAGCTGAGGAAGTGGCAGAGGTATCTCCAAGAGCAATGGCGATTCTCTCTGATTGGGAGGGGAGGTCGATACGAAGAGCAGCAGGAGGACCTGCGCGGGGCTTTCGTGAGTTGATAGAAGCAGACATCTCGCCCAGCGAGCTACCAGCAGATACTTTTCAAGGAAAAAAGGAAAAAGAAGATGAAGGAAAGAAAGAAAGAGAAGGGGAGCTGTGCAGCGCAGGAGAGCGTGCTGAGCCTGAGGTCCTGGCAGTGGTTGAAGCCTGTAAAGGGTCCCTAAGCCTGCCCTCAATTCAAAATCCTACTTGGTTACCGATCCAACATATCACGTGACATCGGCCGTGTGCGTGGCCCCAGGACCTTTACCCCAAAGCGCCCGAGCCGTCGGGCGAGCGCTTACAGGCGCTTACTCTTGTCAATCATGCCATTAAATCCCGAATTCGTTTTTTTTGCGACTGTTGCTTCTTGCCTTTCTTCCTTCATCTACCTTTGGCGTTCCTTTGACGTCGCAGGTCGCCTCAGTCGTCTCATCCTCGTCGGTCTTCCTAAGGATCCAGAACATCCAGAAATGGGCACCAATACCTTTGAAGAGTTTGTCAACCAGTTCAAGACGTTATCCGTCGACGATGCTGTTC
The DNA here is from genome assembly GCA_024721195.1 of Marasmius sp. AFHP31. Classification (NCBI taxonomy): domain Eukaryota; kingdom Fungi; phylum Basidiomycota; class Agaricomycetes; order Agaricales; family Marasmiaceae; genus Marasmius; species Marasmius sp. AFHP31. The sequence continues at coordinate 66,287 of JANHQD010002066.1, forward strand.
TTCTCGCCAAGTCGCCCGCAGTCATCGCCAGTGCTGTCGTTATCCTCGCTACTTTGCTTTACACCACTCTTAGTAGCAGTAAGCACAGCTCTGTTGTCTTTCCGACGCGTCGCTTTATTGAGTATGTTATTCCCCCAGAACGCAAGCCCGTCCTTGATCCGTCCAAATGGCAGGAGTTCCCCCTCACGAAGAAGATTCAGATTTCCCCCAACACTGCTATGTACGTTGTCGACGCGTTTTTTCTCGTGCAGAACTAACTTCTCTACTACAGCTACCGCTTCAGCCTCCCCAACAAAAACGATGTCTTCGGCCTCCCCATAGGTCAACACATCTCGGTCTCTGCTGAGATTGCAGGCAAGGAAGTTATGCGCAGCTACACCCCCATCAGTAGTGATGATGACCTCGGCCACTTCGACCTTCTCATCAAGGTCTGTTTTCTCACTCACTCGCTTATCTACCCGACCTGACCGCGTCCCCCAGTCTTATGATAAGGGAAACATCTCCCGTCTCTTCGGTCTGCTCAAGGTCGGCGACAACATTCGCGTCAAGGGTCCCAAAGGTCAATTCAACTACCGCCCGGCTCTCACCGGTGCCATTGGTATGATCGCGGGTGGTACTGGAATCACACCTGTCTTGCAAATCATCCGCGCCGTTCTCAAGAACCCGCTCGACCGCACCCAGCTTTCCCTCATCTACGCCAACGTTAACGAAGAGGACATTCTCCTCCGCAAGGAGCTCGAGGAGCTGGCCAGCAAACACTCCAGCCAATTCAAGGTGTACTATGTTCTCAACAACCCACCGGCCGGTTGGACCGGAGGTGTCGGATTCGTGACTAAGGAGCAAATCGAAACACATTTGCCCAACCCCAAGGACAACTGCAAGGTTTTGATGTGTGGTGCGTTTCCATCGCTGTCGCTCTAGCTAGAAGCCGTGTCTTAGGCTGTTGTTCTAGGTCCTCCTCCGATGATTACGGCTATGAAGAAACACCTCGGCGACCTCAACTATCCTGCCCCCCGCACTGTTAGCAAACTTGACGACCAGGTACGTTTCCTTTAACACTCGTAGTCGGCCGCGTAATCAATCAATCACGTCCTTTTACCAGGTCTTTATTTTCTAATCGCGCCGAACCACAAAGATGCGCTTTCCATCTGCTCTGCTTTGAATCTGATGTATACGTAGATAGAAGTCGCAAAATGTTTCTGGGGCTCCTCTTACTAGACCGAAGTTCTGGATCAACGAGGCGGGACGAGAACTTGGGGCCAGAATATGTATTCGTTTTCTTCGGGTTGCATTGGCAATAGAAACAACGTCTCGCCTTCATTCTGGGCTTGCTAATCTTGGAATAGCCTGTCATGAATATACGGGACCTCCGCAGACCTACCTCGCGTACGGTGATACTCTGAATTGGTATACGACGCCGCTCGCCCGGTTCTCGCGTCTAAAGTGGTTTGAACTCTGCGATGACACCTGCCAATCGCCGGTATAGATTACCCAGTATTACACCGTCGCATAACGTAGTATTCCAAAGTCCGTATCACTCCTCAGACCCGTTCAACTGAGTCGACGAGCCTTGTAACATCTCCATCCGCGTCTCGTTCAGTCTAGATACGATTAATCGGAAACTCAACTAATCAGCCCGCTCAACAGGGAATAAGCACTCACATCCTCTTGATAACATCAACCATCTCCATCCCCAACTCAAACTCTTTCTCAGTCGGCTCCCGATACGAATTCCGCGCTAGTTGGATCGCGGAATCATAGTAGTGCAGCGGCGTGAGCCCATCATCGTCCGTGTCTGTCCTGAGAAGCGGGAGTATGAAACGGAAATGGTGGAGCATGCGGTCGTGGGGTTTCCGGGTCGGATGTGTGGGTATTACGAGGTGTACCAAGGCATCTACCGGGTCCAGTTGAGGTGAGATTGGCTGACTGTGTGGGTGAATGAGACTACCGGGCATACCTATCTCAGGTATTGTGTCTAACAAGGCCTTGCGGAACCGTATACCCTCGTACCTCGTGCCTATCGAATTGGAAAAGGAGTCGACACCGAGATCGTGTAATTGGAACAAGCAGAGGTGCGCACCGGGTTTACCCCATCCTTCATGAAACACATCCTTCGGTTCACTTTGTAGTGCTATGAGGCAAGTCCGAACGTATTCCTCCGTGATGTACTCATGAACAGACTGATTTGAGAGGACACAATCAAAAAAGGAAGCACAGAGTTAAACCAGGCAACGTACATTCGGTACATCTCCTTTACCAATCAACTTGTGTGACTTCGATATACGGTGCAGCTTCAGTCGAACGCTAATGACTCGTTGGAAGCAGAAAAGGAGCGAAACTAATAGCTTTCGAGATTCAAAATGTCAAAAAAAAAGGCCGTCGAGTGCGAGACCAGAGATCGAGCTACGAACAATAAATGCGTAGGAACATCCAATTATGACGGTTGTTGACCAAGAGCCTTGAGGAGTCGTGTGGGTGGCTTGCGTGAACAGCGATGAGACTGTGAACAACGCTGCAACAAGAGTGGCTAGGATGAGCGACGCATAGCCGACAATGGAGAGTGCCCTGGTGATGGTGGAGGAGGAGACCATGTAAGGACTCTTTAGCTAAGCGCGGCCAACAAGCGCCTGCACAACGGCATTCAATTTGGAGATCGACCGGTATGTACTTGTCGCGTCGCGTCGATATCGTCAGAAACATTCAATATTGAATTGCATTCCTCCTACAAACAAGAAGCAAGCACAAAGTGGCGGTACAGGGTAGAGACATTTCCAGCTGTCTAAGTAAAGTAAAAATAAAGGGGGTATTGAAAAGAGAAAAGACAATGACAACTTGAAAATCAAGCCTGAACGTTGACGCTACAAGAAGAAAGGCAATGAGCGAAAAAACTCGGATTTCCGAATGGCAAAAGACCACATACTCAAACTGGCCGATGACGTTTCCTTGCGGGAAATACTCGCAAACGTGGTATTGAGCTTTCTACCATAATTTCGAGGAATCAGTATGCTGCACCGAGACTCGACGGAACGAACTCACCCCAAACTTGGCATCGAAGATGCCATCGCAGGCTGCGACAGCACAGCCGACTTGCTTGGTGGCCTTCCATACCACTTGAGTGAAGTGAGATGCTTTCGGGTTGCCGGAGTTGTAATCCTCTGCAGGTAAGTCTGTTAGAGATCTGCTGATGGGAGTTGACGTTGAACGTGGAACCGAATACTCACTAACTTCATCCGTCCAGCCCTTTACAGCCTCTTTGATACCATACGAACTGCCAGTCCCGGCGGCCAAGTTTTCTGTTGGTAGAAGAAAGGAGATCAGTCTACGCCTTGATCAGCTGAGACACCGCCCATACCTCCGAAGGCACCAAGAACACCTCCCGAATGCTCGAAGACACACTTGTTGGCCCACTCTTGAGCCTTGGCAGCCGCTTCATCGCTCCAAGTCAAATCAGATGCACCGTGTTGCGCACGAATGGAGTTGTGTGCGCTGAGGTATTGGTCGATATCGCCTCCAGAGGTGGATCCTGAGTTCCCAGATCCCTGATTCTGATTCTGGCCGTTGTTATCATTGTTATTGTTGTTGCCGTTGTTTCCAGACTCTCGAGTGGGTGTCGATTCAGGGGTAGAAGAGGTGGTGGTGGGTGGCGGTGGTGGCGGTGGTTCTGAAGTCGTGGTGACTTCTTGAGTGGTAGAGGTCGAAGTGGGGGCCTCTTCAGTTGTGCTAGTCGTGGTTGGGGTTTCCGATGTAGATGAAGAAGTAGATGTAGTAGTGGCCGAGAATCCATCGAACAAGTTGTTTGTGGGTGTAAAGCTGCTCACAGAGGATGAGCTGCTAGAGCTAGTCGAGGAGGAGGTCGATGAAGAAGAAGAAGAGGTCGAGCTTGAAGTCGTGGTGATACTTTCAATGGTCGAAGTGGTAAAACTGGAGGTGACCGCCGTGCTCGACTCTGATCCAGTCGCAATAGCGCCATGGGCGACACCAGTAGTCCTATTAACAAAGATTAGACGCGACCGAATCGTGAAAAGGGGTCTTCAAGTCGAAAACTCACGATTCAACACCACATGCCTTTGCAACTGCAGCATCAATGGCTTCGTTCGATGTATCTGTCGTCTTGCGCATGACAGAACCCCAACGGTCGCTACCCATCAGAGAGCCTGGGTAGCCCCATCTTGCTTTGCACCTTTCGATACACAATTGCTGGCTGTAATTTTTCTTCGCACAAGCAGGACCAGCCAAGCCTGTGGGAAGAACAGCAAGTGCAACAATTATGCACGAAGCCGTCAACGAGGCGAGACGAGTCATGTCTTGTACAAGTTAAAAGAAAGGAAGGGAGAAAAGAATGAAAGATAGAAAATGAAAGTGAAGGTGATGGAGGAAGGAACGAAAGCTTTGTATGGGAACTCCGCGAATCCTGCCCATATAATGCCCATAAGTTCTTGGCCCCACAAGGGTATATTCGCAACAATCAGGCAACCAGGCAACCAACGCCTCAGGAGAGAATTCATCCATAGCGGCCTTGCCAGGTACCAGTCGTCCGGATTCCTTCATTTTGGCGTGACAGAATCTTCAGTCTTGTGGGCACCAAGACAGCCCTGAGTGAGGTCGCGATAGAAAGAGTCAACATTTCAAATTCATTCGCTTAGCATCACACGCTCCTCGATGTCGACACCCACGAGCCCACCTCCGGCGACGACAGCGACAGCGAGCTCACCACCGTATTATATTCTCTTCACTCAGGCAGGAGCCTCGACGTCCTCAAACACTCTGGGACATCCCACTATACAGTATCACTATGCCGATGACTCGCCACTAAACTTATTGCCCCAGTCTCCTGACGAACATGTCCTCCTCCTCGATTACGACCCCTCGTCGACACAAATTTCAGTGGACAGCACGTCAGAATCTATGGCAGTAACGGGGCTTAAATTCCCAGAGGCTCCTGGTACAGCTGCCTTGGAAGAGAAGCGCAACGACAGAATGTATATCATCGAGACCACTTCCAGCACAGACAAGTACGCGACAGGAACAGACTACTCGTTGTCCCGGGAGTTACTGACACTCTATACGCACTCTAGGACTTGGCGAAATGATAGGCAACATTCGGCTCAGGCAATACTAACACAATTTAAGCAAAGGTACGTCTCTCATGGTTTGAACGAGCATAGAAGCTGAGAACGATCCCAGGAATGCTGCCCTCCGTCATGCTTTGACCTTCAATGGAACTCAAAACGCGGTTCTTTCCCCGGCATCCCCCTCGAAGCTCCCTGAGGTCCATGAACTCTCGTTGAAACAGCTATAGTCCCTTCCCATATGGACAGAGACAGAACCCATGTAATTATATCCGAGTGTCGAGTAGAGTACACCCATTCTAATATGTTACCGCTTCTTCGTGTTCTTTTTCTTGGCAACAGTGGCCTTCTGAGGCGGAGGCTCCTCAAATCCCGACATGAGAGCAGAGAACCTGACGACATTCGGGAATTAGCTGCGCATTCATTGATACACAGAGGGGAAGGCCGTGCTCACCCTGACTTAAAGTCCCCGCTACTCATTGCACTCTGCATCTTCGCCATCTTGGCCTGTTGTTCCTTCATATCTTCAAGCGCTTCGGGATCAAGGGTTTTCTGTAGGTCGGTTGTTAGCGGTACTGTTCGTAGCACGGTACTATAGCACGCACCATCAAGTAAGGCATAGCCAACATCATACCACCTCCGAATATCATCATCAACATCATTGGGCTACCTAGCATGCCCATGATGTTGAAGGCCTCTGGTGGAACAAAGTAGTTATACTGTTGCCTCGCTTGAAGTACGATAGGATATTGGAGGGTGACCGAGGAGGGAGGGTTGAATGGTGTGCCGGGAATGTAGGGCTTGACTTCGACATTTTTCTCTCCTACGTCTATTCTAAGCTGGACGACAGTTCAGTACTGAGCGAGTTCAGAATTGGCCCGGAGGTTCTACCTGTTCGAATGCAAAATCATGGGACAGAACGGATAGGAGATAGGTTCCAGGAGTGACATTGGGTCTAGGGGATTCTAGTCAGTCAAGATTTCGAAAAGAAACATTCAAGGACGACATACATCGAGAATGCTCCATCTTGTGCGACATTCGAGACGAAATTACCATTATCGAGAACCACTTTCGTTTGCCCTAGTGCCTTGTAGCCTGGAAACTCTGTCAGAAGGTGCAAAACGAGCGAGAAATAGTGCCTCACTAGTGCAGACGTGGTTCCAAGCAATCCTTCCATCTACGTCGAGAGAGTTTACTACAAAGACCCAACTAAATCGGTTTCAGAACAGAATACTTGAGCAGCGGAATGCATAGAAGAAGCTTACCTAGCTATACTGAGCCACGCCAACAATCTGAGCATGGTGTTACGCAGAGAAGGACGAAAGTGCCGCCGGCATAATTTCTTTCGACTCTTCCATCCACTCACCTCCACGAAAAATGAAGCAAAAACGAGCTAAAGCCTATCGCAAGCTCATGCACCTATATTCTATGCATTTCGGGTTTAGGAAGCCTTATCAAGTTCTTGGTGCGTCTGCCTCCCAGCGTTACCCTTCGACCCGTGATCTGAATAGACGGAAATCATTCTAGTCGACTCTGAAATATGCAAGGAAGCTGTCTCTCACAAACTCGAGCTTGTCAAACAGCTCGGAATAACATTACAAGGAGAAGTCAAACCAAGTGAGCCTTCAAATCGAATCCTCTTATCTTCCACCACTAAGTGGCCGGCTAAAGCGCCTCTATTCCAGTGATCACACAATGCTGTATCCACGAACTCTACCTCCAAAAATCCCAACAGCCAGCCGTCGATCTCGCGAAATCGTTCGAGAGACGAAAGTGCAATCACCGAGAGGCTATACCCGGAGATGAATGCCTTACAAGTGTTGTCGGTACGACCACCCTTCCTTCATCGTCTCATCTAACTGCTTAAGCTGTTCTAGGCGACACCAATAAACATCGCTATGTAATAGCAACACAATCCCAACCGTTACGATCGAAACTCAGGGCTATCCCTGCAGTACCGCTTGTTCATATCAATCGTTCAGTGATGGTTCTGGAACCTCCGAGTGATGCAACTATCGCCGCGAAACGAGAGGTATGTCACACCCTATCTTTCTGGCAGCTACGACTCATTGGTGGTTCAGGACGAAGAGAAGGCTCTTCGCGCTCCCGCTCCGGTGCATAATATACATACGGCAAGCGAACCACCTCCCAAGAAGAGGAAAGGTCCGAAAGGGCCAAACCCGCTCAGTGTGAAGAAGAAGGCCGAACCAACACCGCCTAAGAAAGCGCAAGATACGGCCACGAAGGTCGGTGAGAAGAGGAAGCGAGAAGATGACAATGAAACGGCTGAAGGGGACGGTGGACCGGTAAAAAAGAGGAAGCGGAAAAGAAAGTCTAAGAATCCAGATTCCACCAACGCACCATCGGCTACAGAGTCATAGCCCTTATCGGCGCATTCATATATACGATCTTTTCTTCAACCTTTGGGCTTGCATTAACAGAGTTGGACTCGAGAACAACGTCTGAGTTCGACCAAGACGCGTGCACGGAACACGATGAGTCCCCCTTGCGAAGCATTGCCAGATCCTGAGGCACATTCTTGAACCCGGAAATGACTAGAGATGTCAAATATGTCATTTGAATTTGCGGTAGGCTTCTCTGAGCAATATGAGGGTACCACATCCTGTTTTTGCGCGTGGTCTGCGTGCGGTGAACTATTGCAGTCTGCCTGCGCATGCCGAGTTCGGAGACTCAGTGACTCGGAGGGGTTGAGGACCATGCAGTGAATTTGTCATTCGCCATGCAGAGTCCACGATTGTTTCTACGGCAAGATTATGCTCAATCCTCATTTACTCAGGCCGACTTCGGAGAAGAACTCGTGTAAAACATGTGTCATGAAGTATATTGCGTATCGTCGAGCGAGCGTGGGTTTCTACAGTAGTAATCATACAAATGTAACATGGCTCAACATCCAGCAGACCGAAGCGTCACCGGGAATCAGTTTCCACCCCTGAGACGAAGGACTGTGGGTGGACGTTTAGTACATGCTCACCACTCATATGAAGACAGAAACTCACCAAGGTGGAGAGTCGACTCCTTCTGAATGTTGTAATCAGAGAGAGTGCGACCATCTTCCAACTGCTTTCCGGCGAAAATGAGACGCTGTTGGTCGGGAGGAATACCCTCCTTGTCCTGGATCTTCGCCTTCACGTTGTCGATCGTGTCGGAAGACTCGACCTCCAAGGTGATGGTCTTACCCGTGAGGGTCTTGACGAAGATCTGCATACCACCACGGAGACGAAGGACAAGATGGAGGGTAGACTCCTTCTGGATGTTGTAGTCAGAAAGAGTGCGACCGTCCTCGAGCTGCTTTCCGGCAAAGATGAGACGTTGTTGATCGGGGGGAATACCCTCCTTGTCTTGGATCTTCGCCTTAACATTGTCGATGGTGTCGGACGACTCGACCTCGAGGGTGATGGTCTTGCCGGTAAGAGTCTTCACGAAGATCTGCATACCACCACGGAGACGAAGGACGAGGTGGAGAGTGGATTCCTTCTGAATGTTGTAGTCGGAGAGAGTACGGCCATCCTCGAGTTGCTTCCCGGCGAAGATCAGGCGCTGTTGGTCAGGGGGAATACCCTCCTTGTCCTGAATCTTGGCCTTGACGTTATCGATGGTATCCGAAGACTCAACCTCAAGGGTGATAGTCTTGCCAGTGAGGGTCTTCACGAAGATCTGCATACCACCACGAAGACGGAGAACGAGATGGAGGGTAGACTCCTTCTGGATGTTGTAGTCAGAGAGGGTACGACCGTCTTCCAGCTGCTTTCCCGCAAAGATGAGTCGCTGTTGGTCGGGAGGAATTCTGTAACGAGGGTGGCCATATCAGCATCATGCGATGGCGTGGCGGTGCGAAGTGCGCAGTTACACGTACCCTTCCTTGTCCTGAATCTTGGCCTTTACGTTGTCAATGGTGTCCGACGACTCGACCTCGAGAGTGATCGTCTTGCCCGTGAGGGTCTTGACGAAGATCTGCATGCCTCCACGGAGACGAAGGACGAGGTGGAGGGTCGACTCCTTCTGGATGTTGTAATCCGAAAGAGTGCGGCCATCCTCGAGCTGTTTGCCGGCGAAGATGAGACGTTGTTGGTCAGGAGGAATGCTGGATTTGGGTCGATGTGTAAGTAGAGGTCCTATGCCACTGAGAGGTGAACATAGAGACGCACCCTTCCTTATCCTGGATCTTGGCCTTGACGTTGTCGATGGTGTCCGAGGACTCGACCTCAAGGGTGATGGTCTTTCCAGTGAGGGTCTTTACGAAGATTTGCATACTGGCGAGGGTGTACGATGTGGTAGAAGAGAGAGAAAGGATAAGCCCTTTACCCCGCCCCCTCCGAGTCTTATATATGGCGCGGGCGCGGGGAATTATCTAATACCACACACACAGCCGCACCCATTATGACAAATGGATGACTGCCTTTGATCGTCCATCGAATTTACTGGAACGATTCCGGGCTGTAGTCTGGGTAACAAAGGAAGATAGATGAACACTGTGACTACATAGTACAAGATATCAGGTAGATGGAACGACAACAGTATCAGGCCACCACAAACGTATCGTCGGGTCCTTTTCCATCGACGCAGTCGCGATGATTTCTTGAGTAGGATGGGTCTAAAACCGCGTCAATTGAGGGGCAGAGCTGTAAAAAAATGATGCAACCCACCGCCACGGCCAGAACAGCATCTCGATGTCCTTCCAGGACTTGCATAATTTTCCGTGTTTGCAGGTTCCATACGTACGCTTTATTGTCTTCGCTGCCACTGACGATGTACTTGCTCTTCGAATTCGACCCGCTGAAGCACGCACAAAGACAATAAATGCGATTCACATGGCCCGTATAGGTCTTAACGCATCGAGAGGTGTGATAATCCCAGAGACGGATCGTCGAGTCTTGCGTCGAAACCAGTACAAACCTGGAGTTGGCTGAGAATTTGACGTGAGAGCTGTAAATGGTTTTAGTAACAAGTTAAACTCCAAGTTCGTGTTTGGCCTACCATATAGGATTGTCATCGTCAACGATGGTCTTCAAACATTGTCCAGATTCTGAGTCCCATATTCGTCTGCAAAAGTATCATGAGCTACGCGTCAGATAGATCGTAACCAAGGTGAGCACGTACATCAACCCATCCATAGAACATGATACGATGAGCGTTCCATCATGATTGAAGCTCACGGCAGTGACTGGGTCGGAGTGGGCAGGTAACACCTTCAGAACCATCCCTAGAGCGGTTCAAGACTCCGTTAACAAGTTTTGAGGCGGGGCGCCGGACTTACCTCTCGCAACATCCCAAACACGTACAGTCTCGTCGAAGCCGCCCGAAACAAGGAGGTTCGACCGAGGGTTATAGTTTACACAAAACACAAAACTGGTATGTCCCAGTAATGTTTTGACCTCGGTATTCTAAAAGCGTAATGAGCCCACAGGCTGCGAACGGCGAGATATACGACGTACGAGTTTCATGCTCCATATCTTGACCGTCTTGTCGTCGGAAGCAGAAGCCAGATATTCGCCATCGGTCGACCAAGCGACGTCAGATATTCCTTCTTTGTGCCCTTCAAATGTACGCATCGGTTCGCCAGAGTACGCGTCCCATATCTTGATCAGTTTGTCTGCGCCTGTCTTCCGTGTCATTGAGTGAGCTCTCGACGCGCCGCAAGAGAAAGAAACACCAACTAACCCACCAGATGAAGCCAGGAGAGTTCCATCGGGACTGAATTTCAGCGATGAGATAGCCCTGTTGTGCCCACTCAAGATGAACCGCATTTTGAATCGATCCTGTGAGGCCTCCTGGCTCTGGTTCTCCGGGTCTTGCATTTTGATGTCGCTCACAGTTCCATCCTCTTGCGTTGGAGGGATGTCAGTGGGTGAATCCTTTGCTTGAGTCTCCGAGTCCATGATGGTAACAGTTGGAGGCAGAGCGTCGCGGTGACCACGTGCGGCCCGTGAAAAAAAGTTGTTTCTCCTCCTCCACCATCGAAAAATGGCTGCCTCCTGGGTCACACCGTCTACAAGGACAGAGCTCATTGAGAACCTGGTTTCCGGCGTAGGTAAGATCCTTCAGATTTACAGGCCTCTTTTCTATATGAATAAACCGACTTGACAGATCGCTATAATCCTAACAATGTCGGAATCCTGGAGGACTACCTCTACCACCAAATAAGAAGCCGGGAGTACGATTGTCTAGCCAACCTTGCCATTCTCAAACTGTGAGCGATCACGCCCAAGTGCTTCGATCGTAAATTGACGATAAAGCCAGATATCAGTTCAACCCAGAACTTTACAACCCCGACGTGGTGATTAACATTCTCATAAAAGCACTCTCTGCTTCTCCTCTTCCCGACTTCAATCTCTGTATCTCCCTACTTGACGAGCGCCCGATCAACGCAACCCTCGATGAACCCGACCCATTGCCCCAACTTCTCCCCATTCTCCAGGGTCTTCACCATCTTCTCTACCGATGCCGTTTCCCAGCATTCTGGAGGGCATACAGATCGGAGCAGCTCTCCAATCTACGTGAAAACTACACCGTGGAGGTTGCAGGCTTCGAAGATTCGATTCGTGAGGTTGCAATTCGTGCTGTGAAGTCGACCTTCACGCGCATCACAACCGACCGGTTGGGAATGTACCTGGACTTGAACAGTGAGTTTTCAGTTTACGTACGCATTTCTGTTTTCCGCGATCGTGGCCTGAACACTTCCATGAATAGGTCCCGGAGATTTGAATGCTTACATCGAAAAACTCGGTTGGACATTGGATTCATCTGGCACTGTCGTCAACATTCCTCCCAATCCTGACAACCAGATCGAAGCTACCGTGGTACAGGAGTCTATCAAGCTTCCGCAACTCACAAAAGTTATCTCTCAAGCCGTGAAGGCATAATCTGTTCGTTTTATTTTGTATCATCGGTGTACTTTCCATTAGAGGCACTCTCCTTTGAGTCTCAATCAATCTCATGCGACTTACAACGGTAAAAATGGCGCTATTGTTCTCTTCACGAAACATCAGTGGATGAGATTCCCGTACAAGGCGTTACTCTCTGGCATGGGCCTCATGGGCCACGAACATTCTTCTCGAAGGTACCCCTGATTCTCTTTGCCACCGATGTCCAGTATCGTTTGTTCGTCACGATGAAATCATAATAAATCCAAGACTGAACAACATCGGTGTCTGAGGGTCAAGTTCAACCGACACCGTGAACGGGACTGGCATTCACTGGAACAAACAACCGAATAAATCGCTACAGTGGCGTTCTCTGATCCTCACTAGCATGACGAACGAACGACACCAGTGGGACCCTTGATTCAACGGAGAGCTCTACTGAACTCGATGAACGCATAAATATAATGGGCTACAATTTCGATGGTCGCCTCGACGCCTGCAAGCCATTCGATCGCGCGGACTCACAATGGGCGACACATTCATGAATCATAAACAGGGTCACCTTTCCTCGATCCTTCTTTGTCTGAGTGGCAATAGGGGGTTTATAGCGTCACTACTACGTATTCCCGATTCAGCTCGCCATGCACGAGCTGTGGAGGGCATGCAGGATGGCAGGGGACCCAAAACGTATAAATACTGGCCCCAGACGCTGCTAGAGTTCATCAACTCAACTCCCATCTCTCACTCTCAACTTTCAAACCAAACCTCTCATCTCATCCAACATGTCTTCCAACTCTGGCACCGGCGACGCCCACACCAACCAAGTACTTGGTACGTACTGGCGTGTCTTCATCGTCGGACAGTTGCTCATAATTCCTTTACAGGTGGTTACAAGGCCACGTTGAAGAGTATGCACGATGAGCCACGCCCCATCTTCTACTTGAATCAACTGACCTGTATACTTTCCAGACGACAACGCCTCTGAGGAGGCCAAGCAGCACGCTCGCGAGGTCCTTGAGGAACACGGCGCTGGCACTGAGCCCCTCCCTCAGTCCCAGAAGAACCCAAACCCTGACCCCGAGCGCGTTAAGGCTGGATACAAGGGAACCCTCAACAGTAAGTGTTTGTCTTAGTAGCGGCTCGACACTTGTGCTCAACACTCTTTCATTGCAGACCCTAACGTCTCCGAGGAGGCTAAGGAGAAGGCTGAGCGCTACCTCAACGAACACGACGAGTAATTTGGACCGGACACTTTGTATTAGTAGTGGCTAATGTATTCGAAATGTGGAAGCTCTCCGAAATTGCGCCATGATGACTTTAGTGTGCACGAAACTTGCACTGAGCTCCTGCGAGATAATGTACACAAGTATTATTCCATTCCTAATGATACGGAATTCCACCAAATCTACTATTATCTACAATTGACATGTCGCGGTTCCCACTTCCCTCGTTCGCCTTCTTTCCCATCAATCCAAAGTCTGACGACAGGCGGTATGTGTCCCTCGGGCGACAACACCCTCTCGCACACAGTACACCTATCGATAAAAATGGTTTCATACGCGCATAGTAGATCCTATGGAGTGTCCTTCGCGTTAGTTCTCGATTCCCCCTCCGAGGCGTCCCACTCACCAGCAACGTTTGAAGAGGCACTTGCGGATGTGAATGTATCATCTTCGTCATCTGCTGTGACATGCTCTGGTATGCTACATAATCGGACTGCGAATGGGGCGATTTCTTCAGGCTTGTGAGCTCTTCTCTCTCCCTCGCGTTACCCAACGAACGAACGAACGAGCTCACCTTCTCTCTCGGACCAAAAACCGTGACACTCTCAGTGATCAAGGTGGTATCTTTCGACTGGTCGACCGTCAGGTGGGCCGTGAAGATATCCTTTATGCAGAACCTCAGCGTCGTAGGCCGATCCACCACATCGGGCGAACCCCAAGTCCGCGTCGGCTTCCATATATGCAGTTTATGGGGATGTTCTCGGTTGAACCGACGGATGTAGTCGAACAGATCGCATGCCTTCAACGCTGCCTCGTCCCCAGTCGGAGGGGGGAACAACGACGCGCCCTGGTTGTTCGGTGTGACATACGGTTGTGGGGATTCTGGAGAGGGAGCACGTCTGTAGTTTCAAACGCGCGTCAAATTGTGAATTTGAAAGCCCCCTAGTCCTAGTGGCGAGAAGTCACAAGATTGCCTCCACACACGTACCTTCGTTTTCTGTTCTCCCGCCGAAGATTCACTGTCCCCTTCAATCCGTTCGCGCTCTCGCTCGCTTTCGCAGCGCGTAATGCATCCTGGATAGCTTCAGACTTGAGACTTTGAGAGATGTCTTTGATTTGTTGGTATTGAGAGCTGAGTGAAGTGGTTTTGGTCAAGGAAAGTGAGGACGATGGGATCTTCAGCAACGCCTGAGGAAATTGTCGAAGTGCCTGCACTTTGTTGTAGGCTTCTTGTAGGTTTTGAATGTGGTTTTCGACAGACATTTATACAATGTGCACTCGTAATGCTGAGCAGTGGTGTTCCGGTGATGCTTAAGGTACTTTTGGGATGGCTAAAGGGTAGAGCGCTGGTCGAAGTAGGAGGGAGACCGAGAAGCGTATTACATAATACGCGTACTCCTTGTTGAGACGTTGAAGTCCCATTTTGAGTTGGTATCCTATTGTCAGAGCTTCAGCCACTCTCCTTCGAGGAACCCTGAGGAACATTATTCCAACACAACAATGGTATTATCATGATGACTGGATATTGGACAAGACAGGGTAGTAAAAGTATGGACAGCAAGGAGAAAATGTAACAAGAATTCGATACAGATGGTGACTGCTCTATGAACTGGTATGAAAAATGCACGACAGAGTAATAATACATTGCACAGGAGAAGAATGCAGATGGACCGTAAATATGGAGGGGATAACGATGTGAAGGGAAGGGGAGGGGCAGGGGAAACTATAGAAAACGACATGAGGATACATACAAATAGGAAGAAATAAAGAAGAAAAAGCTTTGGGGGGGCACAATAACGTAGGATTAATGTTACGTAGAAATCATACCAGCATCCTCCTCCAAGTCGCCCAATATCTCCTTGAAGACATCCCGACTGTCCTGCGACAGAGCCGGTAATTTAGTTAGTGTGCAAGAGGGATCATCTCGGATAGCCTTGATGCGTCGAATGCGCTCGTCGTTCCAAATCTGCTCCAAGGCGCGAGCAAGGTTCTTCAGTCCAAAGAGGAAACCACGATCTGGTTCCTCAGGATAGTGAGGAGGGAATCGTGCGTAGATGAACCCAGTCTCTGAATCTATAGCGGCTTGATACCCGTTGGAGCTAGACGACACTTCGTGGGGACGATCGATCTGTCCGTCGTTGCTGGGATAAGCGATCCAATCTTGGCCAGTGGTTGTATGTGCGAAATCAACGAGCCGAACGTTCAGCTCCCCACGTTTGCTGCGCTGATTGGACCGTTTCTGTGCTGTGCCCACTAGCAGGTCTTCACTGTGAGATCGCCGTAATGCGGGCTTTTCGGTATGTCCATCCCGGCGCTCAAGCGATTCCCCACGTTTACTGCGTGAAGACGGGTGGTCTAAAGTTGACAGTCTGAATGCCTCCTGCGTCTCTCTATCGCCATCGTAAATCAACAATAAACTGCACCCGTAGAATCGATAACCCTTCAAGCGACGAATAATCCTGGCGAGCCCATAAAGCTTCTGCAACAGCGTCGGTATCTGGTAGGCCAGATACTGTTCCCCATCGAACAAGAACGAGCCGAGCACAGACGTGAAATCCTCAGTGCGCACTTCACGTCCCATATACTTGTCTTGGGTAACGTAGGATTGGGTCACATGGTTCCACACCTGGGTTTCGAATTCAATGTAAGCGATCGCTGAAAGACCAGAGAACCACAAAAATGGTGAGTGCTTGCGACGTACCTGCATCCCACAGAGGCGGACACCCAACGTACGGCTCGTTGTCCGGTCACACTTTTTACGTTGGCTCTTCTTCTTGAACGGTGTGGCGTCCATGCCATACTGTCGTGTGCCCATCTTCAAGTCCATGACACAGGGATGCTTCAGGCGCCCAGTGAGATCTTCCATCAGGATAAAATGGTTCTGCCGTGTGAATGCAGAATCTGGGTCCCTCTCCTTAGTGTCGTTCGTTTCCGCGGTTAAAGATGGCACCTGATGTTCGGACCGATGAGGTGAGGTGGGCGCTGGGAACGGGCGTGAACCAACTGATCTCGAGCGACTGCGCCTCCGACTAAGGGAAGGACTTAAACGGGACGTACTCCATGGCTGTCCTTCGTTACCGGCCGCTGCACAATCCATATCAAACACACCAATCATGTCCTCGCATTCCTTTTGTTCCAGAGCCATGGCCTGCAGCTTCGCTGGTGAGGCGATCATGGATTCGCTTTGGACACGCCGAATAGTATTGACGGTTTCGGTTTGTCGAAGTCGGTCCACTTGACTGATGAGCTTCCGATTACGCCGTCTAGCTCTGTTTACACCATTCCCATCAGTCGTCTCGCCTTCTGCGTCTGCGACATCCCCATCATCGTCCCCCCTTGCGCATTCAGCCCAACGTCCACCAGTGCGACGCCGAAACCGGCGAAGAATAGTACCGAAAACATGGTCCTTCAACTTGGTGTTCACCATGGTCGAACCACGTCCACCAAACCACGGAGATTGTTCAGAAGCATACTTGGACAGCGATGGTCGGGTGAAATCATCATCCTCATCCGAAGCAGCTTTGACCAAGAAATTCCGGGGTCTAGATCTCTCTGCCAAGGCGGGTGGAAATTCATTTTTCGCAACCCTCGGCGAATTAGCAGGCGTCGGAGCCTCGGACTCGCCCTCGAAAGAACTCTGTTGCCCCAAAGGACTAGGGCGTGCTGCATGCTGCCCAGCAACAGTCGCCACCCCGAGGTTTGGAACGGAAGCCGTACCACGATGCAGCCGCTGTCTCTGCAACCGACGCACGCCCGATGACTGGGAGAACGAACGGCTCCGACCGTTTAATAACCATTCGGGGATGATGTGACGGTTCCTATTGAGAACGACTTCGGGGAGCTCGTCGTCAGTATCAGTGTGGGGATGCTCGTCCACCTCGGGAATGTCAATCGGTCGTCTGGATTGGGACAAATCACCACGGTCGGTCGCAGCTTTGTGAATAAGTGGCCGGGCAGGTCTTAACGAGGAATCATGGAGAGATTGACTCGACGAAGGTGGGGAATTTCCCAAGCTCGATTTGGGCACTCGCCGGTAACTGACTAACATGACGCCAAGATATCGAGGAATATAATCCAGCAATGGAGGGGCCTCTCTCTCCACCGCCTCATAGAAGAGATTTTCTCTGGACACGAGAGGCTATTCGAAGAAGGTGAGATGAAGAAGACTGAAACGGATGAACAAATCAATCGACTGACCTTGCAAACAGCACGCTTCGTAAACTTGTAGATGGCGCTGTGTCCACCAACCTGGTTTCGAAAAGGGCGCAGGGGTATGTGGGGCAGGTCCTCCTGGGAGAGGTCCATATCGAACAGGTAACCGTCATCGTCTTGGTCGACGAATGGGTACCCGGAGTCAGGACTCCTGGAAGATCTGCGCTGCAAACTCTGCGCACGTTCCGATGAGGACAGAACAGGTGATGATGTGCTTTGGTAATGGGATGTCGGGAAGCTGGAGTATGCAGACGTCGTGGAAGTGGTTGTGGTCACTGATTCGGTCTCCCATGTAGACTCATCTTCTGTGGACCAAGGTGATTCGAGCGGGGAGGTTAATTTGAAGGGTGATGATTGCGATGAGGAAGGCACTTGTTTTGGAATTTCTTCCCGGAATAACGAGACGGTTCGTGGGGTACCTTCATGGTCAAAGGTGGCTGAAAACGATCTATGCTTTTCAGCAGAGACGGGTGTATGAAGAACAGAGTCGATAGATCTTCGGCCGATAGGAGACGCAGAAACCGGAAGGGATGAGGGTAGCACAAGGGAGGGTTGCCGTTTTACAGGGGACTCGTGGAGGATATCACCAATAATTTCAGGCTCAAAAACAGGCTCGTCAACTGTCTTTTCACGCCGTCTGCCTCGGTGATTACTTTCTTCCCAACTCTGTACCTCTTTCCGCCATTGAGTGAGTTCCGACAATGCGAGTTCCCGATTGGTAGACTTTCGTTGATGGCTCGTCCGTCTCTCATCACCAGAAGTGTCCGAATCACTGCTGTCCCTGGTCCGAGCTCTCTGCAACGTATGAAAGCTCTTCTCTCGTCTCAAAGCAGCTGCTTCACGATCCGGCCATTCCGATCTCTTAACGAACTCGAACTTGGCGGGGGTTTCATCGTCCTCGACCGCTTTGCCTTTGCCCGCGGAGGTCGGGCGCCGGTGACTGCTCGCAGATTCGGATCTATAAGGTGAGTCCGATGACTTGTGGTGCTCATCGGATGTCTCCTTGAAGAGCTGAAGAGTGGCAGCGACCTTACGCCCTATGCCGGAACCGGAAGCATGTGGCGGGTAGGCGGCATCTGGTGGAGACGAAGAGCCCGAAGAGGAATTCGCACGGCGAAAAGGGGGTCGTGATGACTTTGAGTTCACAGAATTGTTCTTGAGATGGCCTGAGGACAGAAGTTGTGGTGGTTGTAAAGTCAATGTTCTGTATCCATGTAAAGTATCAGATGAACGGTAAATCATACGCTTGGGCGAATTCTTTTCTGTAGTGTAACCGTCTGAGTCCGAAGTCGGTGACTGAAGAATTGTCGAGGACGAAGATGACCGGGGCGCAGGCCTTACTGGTTTATCGGTAAAGTTGGACGATGAGGAGGAAGTCGAAGCAGAACTTGGAGGAGAACTTGGGAAACGAAAATGTTGATGATGAAGGTTCTTGTTAAGTTGTGCGGACTTTGACCCCATGAACGGGGAGAGAAGAGAAGGTGCTGAGAGAGGAAAAAAAGTTGGAAAGAATGGTTATGATATCAGCGCTCAAGTCAACAGCTGAAGCAACCGCCGGCCAATCCGTCATGAATGGAAAAAGCCACGTGTTTCGGTCTTTTCTCCGGCGCTATCCGGTGGCAAACGCCCGCTACTCCTCGCACGTTCCGATTTCATTTACGGTGCTGCGCAGTCGTCCTTGGCCCACTCACTCCAGGACAAGTAACTCACGCCAACGTGCTCAGCTATATATTGTCAACTAGAATACACGGACCAGTCACGCATTGCTCGCGGCCACGAACGCGGACCCTGTTCCCCAAACGACCATAACGACACCGACTAGCAGAATTAACGCATCGGCAGTCCCACATTTTCTGTCCAATGCAACTTTCGCCACCACCGGGCCTATGATGCATAGCATGAACGCGGAGAATGACCCCAGAAACGCCATCATCGCACTAAATTCGGGTACCGCCACGGACACACACACGGATGCAAGCGTCACTAAGATCCGTTGGAAGCTACTCAGGAAGTCCTTCAAAGACCACTTCATCGAGGCCGACATTTTCATTGCCATATCCTCCGGCGTGGCTACGGCGGAATCTATTCCAAGCAGGACCTCGAGAGCTACATTGAGCTTGTGCCAGGACACAATCAATCTCTGCCGATAGCATCACAAGTGGCCAAGGAACGAACTTACTGGTTGTGTGGTTAGCGCAAACTTCGATCTTCGGCATCAAGAGCAAATTTCAGTATCAATGTGTCAAGGCATGAGTCAAATAGGAATAGAACATACATTGGACTAACAACGAGCATCCATAACGCAATTTTGTTGAGATATGGATTATACCCAGGGGTTCTCAACAAGTCCATGCTTATCTATAGGTCGCAGGGGTTCGATTAGATAGGAGAATGGGAGAACAGCATTCGAGGAAAAGATTAAACCACTGACTTCATCGCTGACCTCGCTCCCGAACATGAGATACCCTACGTACCCTATGAGAGTGTAGATTGCCGTCGACACGACCTATAGCAATGGTGAGAATAAGCCTGGGAGTACGGAGAAACTAGGGAAGGACCCACGAATGCCCAGTTGATCATTGTATCGAACTGATCAGGATTCGCCATATCCCGGGCGAGCGACGGGATAACTGCATGGCCAGAGAACTGTAATTAACTCTTGGTAAGGAATCCATAGAGATAAGACATGAACCCAGGGCACATATACGTACGCCTGCCATAAAAAGCCCAAATGCAAGTCCCAAATTGGTCCAGTTATCGATGTTGAACGAAGTCGGGGCGGGACTCCAAAGGCTCCCGGGGTATTCCCTCTTGGTTAATCCGTCGGCCAGGACCACTACCACCAGAGTAACCGTAGATAGAATCCCCAGAATCGACGTGTACGATAACAACGATAGTGGTAAAAATACCGTTGGTACTAACCTGTCATAGGATCTCTGAGGATCAGTAGTAGAACATGTACACGTAAAAAAACACTCTTACAATATGAGACCCCAAATCTTGAAGGTGTTAGATGATGTCTCTGGGAATATGGCATGCAATGAATCGGCGTATAGTGTGACGAGGACGACGCTAATGATGGCATCGGCTTCAGCATTCCATAAGTATTGACGAAACCTCGACCAACCTGACTGCGAAAAGTTCCAAGCAGAACATGATACTAATGAATACCGTGGAACGTGGGCCGAATGCTTTCCGGCCAATATCCGCATACGACCGCAGTCTCGAGTCCTCTCTGATCATCCTTGCAAGAATCTTGGCGCTGCGGAATGGCGAAAACAAGCTCAGATTCAGCGTAGGGATAGTCATGAGGAAAGACTATGGCATACGTATAGCAACTCAGAAACCCGTACAAGACGATCAATATGGTCCCCGAGATCCATCCGGCGTAGGCAAACGCGAGGGGCTCCGATAGCAGCCCGATACCCAGGAGAATGGCGATTGAGTTGAAGAGCTAACCAAAATCAGAATTAGTTTTTGAAGTTTTGAAGACCCGCCCGCGTCGTCTCACTTACCGTCTGACCAAACGTACTATGACCACCCACAGCTGCAGGTCTTTGGGTCAACTTTGAAGAACTGGTGGATGGTCGTCGCGGTGTTGTTCGCGGAGAGTGACGATGGACAATGGTTTCCACAGTTGGCGTTCCTCCCTCTTCTCCAGCATCTTGCCCAGTAGCTCGCCCCCTTTCGAAATCACGAATCGGCTGTTGTTGACTGAAGGACACCCTCGGCCTCAGCAACGGAGTAATCTCGTTCGGGGGAGTTATGGGCCCCGTCAGCCCACCAGCCGTCTCAGCTGCAACCTCGGCATTACGTTGAGTTTGAGAGACGTATGAAGAAGGAAAATGTGATGCAGAAGACGCTAGAGAGCCAATAGGATGGTCTTCGTCCCAGTAGAATTGTCCTATAACCCCGTCGTCGTCGTGGGTCGTCCTCCCTCTGCTTTCAACGTCCAAGTCTGGTGAATCGAATTGGTCGAAATATTCACTCTGATCGTCGGCTTCTTCGTCCCAATTTTCAGGATCTTCCTCTCCAGATGAAGCAACCGTCGATCCAGCAACATAATACTGCGCCCTTCGATCTGTGAATGTAATTAATGAGTGATGAACAAAGAGAGTGGGCGTTCGTTTCAGACTCACACGACGCAATAGCATCCATCACGCTGCTGCCACTTGCTGCGGACCCAAATATGAATCCTCCAGACGGTACAGACGACATCCTGAGATGCAGGTAAGGAAAACAAGTAGGTGGTTCTGGTTCTTTGTCGGAAGGATGACGTTCGGCTGTTCAAGCCTTCTTATCGCTCTTTTACCAGTCGCTTCTAGACTTTTCGTCATGCGAATTCCGCAATTCAATAACGAGCGGACGTCGCGTACCTTATTTCAATTCGCCAATGCTGCATCTTGGGGTATCATGCACCATACATCATGGAGTCCTGATAAGGCAGTATCATGCAGGCCTATTGAGGAACCAAGAAGCAATGTCAAGTGTACAGAATGTCCGTGGATAAGTACATTGAGGTCGAGACAGTTGCAGTAAATTAGACGTGAGATCTGTGAGTCGGGGTAACAGCGAGCTGGAATGCGCGAAGAGGAGATCTAACTAGGCGGTGATGGTGGTACAGAAATCAAAACAGCAAACGAGAGCGGATATTAAAGTCGGGATCATGAAGCGTTGATTGCCCTGCGATTGCTCCACATCATGTAGGGTTCGCGAGAGACGTCGTGGTTGGGTTTTGTCCGGGCACTCCGGCGTGCCTCTGGCAGCTTAGCATGAGCAGTGACATCCTGAAGAATATTCAATGAGTAAGAAAAGAACGAGATGAGATGCACTGACCGCTATGCGTCGTCTCATCCCCGCTGTGATGTGTACCCACCATTTGCTGAGCATTCCTTTCAGTGCCAGCTCCCGATGGCCCTTTGGGTTGAGCCATGCTACGAATTCATCGAGCTGTGTGATCGTGTCAGCAAAGATGAGCGGTTGTCGATTGAGGTTATAATATACGCTCTTACCTCCTCAATATCCGAATACACCGCCCAGTCGCCAGATGCAAGTCGTCCCTCAATCCCCTCTTCCTCTAAACGCCGACCACCAACGTCGTCATCCCGACGATTCAATATCTCCTCGTCGAACTCGCTAGGCCCTTGTATGAATAATCTGCCTGTGCCATATTGCGCCACACCACCACTCCCAACCAAAGATGCAGCACCTAATCCATCAAACCACCAAATCCGATTGTGGAAACGATCTTTCCCCAACGGCTTGACCCGCACACCACCCAGGAGCTTCCTGAACTCCCGTTCGATGCCCTCTAGTCTCCTTTCCAGTTTGTTTACTTCCTCATCCAACCGTCGATGTTCAGCCAGAGCTTGCTTGACTGAAGCCTGTTTAGCCCTCGCAGCTTCGCGTTGTTTGGCATGAGCCTGCTGCAGCTGAGCCTTTTGTCGGAGATCCTTCTGTCGTGCCGTCCCCTTCTTGCCTTTCCCATTGGCCGAGATCTCAGAGCCACTCTCTGAACCGGCCGCGTCTGAAACGTCCCCGGAGTCCTGCATGACAACGTCCTCATCCTCCGGTGGCGTAGGTTCTTCCTTGGTCTCTTGTAGAAGAACATTCATCTCCTCGTTGCTTTTGCGAAAATGTTAAGCAACAACATCGCCGAGATTGTAAACACGAAGACTCACTACTGCTTCTTCTGTCGGTTCACTTCAATCTTCTCTTTTCTCAAGGCTGTCAATTGCTCCTCACAAGACTCCATATGCGCGTGAATGGCCTTGCTTGACACGGCCAGATTGCACATGAAAGACAGGATGGCTATACGGTCTTGAGGGTTGAGAGTATGATATCGCTGAGAGACAGTCGAGTTGGGCCCGGGAGACTCGGTCAGTGCGCTGGTCGTAGAGGAAGGCGACAGTCGATCGTTGGGCGAATCGGTGGAAAATAGTAGTCGAGTTAGTATTTCCCTGAGGCGAGGGAAGTTCTCCAGAGTTGCGTGCTGGAAGGTCAGAAGGATCGCGTGAGAGAAGGTAACGATAGATTGAGTGCGATGATACGCACGTCCTTGAGACACCCTATGAGAGCCTCCTCCCAACCATCACGACACTCTGAATGACGGAGTGGAACTCGCTCCCAGTTGTTACCGATATCGGACA
The DNA here is from genome assembly GCA_024721195.1 of Marasmius sp. AFHP31. Lineage (NCBI taxonomy): Eukaryota > Fungi > Basidiomycota > Agaricomycetes > Agaricales > Marasmiaceae > Marasmius > Marasmius sp. AFHP31. Next base: position 89,821 of record JANHQD010002066.1, read on the forward strand.
TCGAGGCAGTAAGTTGGTCGAGAGTGACCCCTAGAACTTTGTCGTCTGAACCCGGAGGATTCAGTGACTCTTTGTACTGTAGTAAGGAGAGAACGGCACTATGCCTTTGGAACGGGACTGTCCTCAGATTGTAAATCAGTGTGGAATGAACTTCGGCTAATAGCGGGCAGGGAAGGTCCGCAATATTGTGCCGTATAGCATGTTCGAATTCATCAAGCGTGAAAGTCGAAAGGTGCAGAGGTTGACTGATCGGGGACATTGAATCAGAAATAAACCTCGCTACATAAGTTGGGCGACTCACCCGTAGACCACCAGGAAATTCCACGCGTAAAGGAAGAGTTCGAATGTTCCGAGGTTGTCTTGGAAAGGTAGAGCCACTCGACTGGGAACGGGCCGCTTGACTTTCATTCCAGCCTTCTTGTCTTTATCCGTGAGTCGTACATCCAAGTCTTCAGTTGGGTATCGGATTGGCTTCTTTTTCTTCTTCTCTGCCGCAAGCCTCTCCGCCTCCTCTTTCTTCTCTCTTTCCTCGCGTTCTCGCTTCTCCGCTGCTAATGCTGCCGCTCGCGCTAGGTTCAGGGCAAGAACTTTGAGACAAACCGGGGCATCGAGAAATAAGTTAACAGACCTTTCTCCTCTTGTGCACTCCCCTTCTTATGTTTCTTCGAGGGTGGGCCGTCCTTATCCTCCCAAGCCTTCTTTCGTTTGTCGGTCTCCCCCTTCTTCATTGATTCTACGCCTATCCGCGTCTCCTCTGGCATGACGGACTCCACACCATAACGTTTCGCAATTTCGGACTTCACTGTCCATGGGGAAGCGACAGCTGCTTCGCGGTCTACACAGTCGCGTATAAACCGCCGAAGGATGGATTTGGAAAACGATAGTCGATCCCGACTACAACATGAGGATTAGCAACCACGAAACGCCACTATAGACGCGTTGAACGCACCTCATCCTTGCACACTGGACCTCCATAAGACTCCCAATGACTTTGCTCGTCGCCGACTCGTCAGACTGCTTGCCACCCTTGCCACTCTTTTCCCCCTTCTCCTTCTCGGGCTCTAATATGTGAACCCAGTAATAATATAGATTGGGGTCGTCTTGCGCGTTGACTTCCTTCACCGGGGTTTTGAGGTCGCCACCGATCGGATGGGGTATAATTTGCTCGAAGGGAGTTCCAGATGTTTCTGCAGCAGTGCATTCCTCGGCATACGCATCTCTGGATGTGGGTCTGCGTTGTACTTTGGTGGGTATACTCTGTGGACTGAGCCCACATATCGAACCAAGCTAAAGGAATATAAGTGACTTGACGAGCATGAAAATCTTCGTGGCGCACTCACTTGGTACCGGTAAGATCGACGAGGACCTCTGTACGACGAAAAAGAAAGCGACCTTAGAAACGAGACGTCGAACGACCGTAGTGGAAGTTGCTTACTCTCGCCAACGAAATAGCGGTCCTTGAACCGTTCATAAACTGCCTCCACTAGATGATCTAGCCTACTCATGACCTCTAGAGGGTAATGAGAACCGTGAGCTTCGTATACGAAATTGGTTGGTAGGCAAACGTACGCCATTGAACAGCCTTGAGAATGGCGGGTTTCAGGGGTTCTGAAAAGCGAGCGTGTAATGTCCGGGCTTCCTGGCGTTCACTCTCGACGGCTTGGAAGTAATCGAGACCACTCTTGCCGGTAACTTCACATTGGAATTGCTTTAACCGGTAGAAAGACATACGGGCAGCATAGGCTCTGAATGAATACAGATGAAATCGGATTATGCATGTTAGAAACCTCGAAGGAAGGCAACCAGGATGTAAACGCACTCGTATGTCTCGAATATTTCGCCTGTTTGCTCGAGAAGAAAGACCTGCTTGTTGGGATTGTTCTTCGCGATGAGAAGAAGCGATTCTGAGGGTTCAATGAGAACCACTCTTTTTCTGCGACAAAGAGGCATCGTATAGGGAATAAATGAGGCGAAATGGAGGAGAACGAGGGGGGAGATGAAGGGAAAGAGGGGAGGGAGGGCCAGGGAGTGCCGGAGAAAGGGACTGGATGAAGGGAGAAGAGAGGAGAACTGGGTGGAAAAGGCCGGCTAAGTGACGGGAAAGCAAGAGGACGGGGTGTGATGCAGACAGGTGGCTGGGTCACCGAGCGGTGGGATCCTCCGAGCTCAGCGTCCCTCTTCTTCCATGTCCCAATTCCAATGTCCTTTATTTTTCCTCTTTTTCTCACCGATACATCCGCCAATTCTCCTTTTTCCCCCGTATATATGAGCTTCGCCGCGTTCCCAGTCCTGTTTGCAAGAGAATGAGCCCTTTGTCGTTTTTCATGATTTATACAGGGAGTGAACAGCGATGTCTGATCACACATAAGCAAAGCACCGGATTCGCTTTCCCATCTTAATTTTTTATTGTTGTTCCTAACTATTTTTTCTTGTTTCTCGCTCTCAACAACACTCGTTCCTCGAGGCGAATACACGGCATTCATTCAGCTCATCTTCCCCCTCCATCGGCCCTCAAAATACCCTTACTCTGTTCATCTTGGCCACGTGTGACATCTGCACGTGAGCGTGACGACATTCGGCAGTTCGGAATCGGGCAGTCTGGGCAACTCGAGCGCCGACCGTGGCCTTTAGACCTTGTCCTCCTCCCCTCCGCGTAAATAAATAAACACTAAGTTTGTGTGGAGTAAGATACAAGTCCTTGCAATATACCGACGCTACACAGCTAAATTCTCCAACACCAACGCAATAAACCGGCGAAACGAATATATATGTACACATACTCAGAAACCATTGGTCCATTTAGTAATGTTTGAGCGTGCAGATGGAGGATCAGTCAAAGCTACGTCTGTTATCCTCGTTCCTAGTGGCCTCCGGGGTCCCTATGCGCCGCAGCCGTTGTCCAAAACCAGAGCGACTCCTTGCCCTTGGACCGCCAGTATTGGAGGCATTCGGCTCTTGAGCCAACTTGTCCGACAGCTTGGGCTAGTCGATATATATCAGTACTTTTCAATGCCAATCAACACAGGCAAACTCACCGAATCCTTTCGGCTCAATGAGAAGAACCGTCGCACGCGGGACGTACTGGGAGGCTCCTTCTTTGGCTTTGACTTCGCGTCCACAGCATCGATGATCACAATCGCCTTTGCAGCCGGAGACATGGATGCGTTTTCCGACGTAGGCTTTGTGGGTTGCTGCGGGCTGGGATTTGTTGACGCAGACGAATCAGAACCTTGAGCTCCGTGCTGAGGCTCCGGCGAACCGGTTGCAGCGCCGGTCGCCGAATTCTTTCCTTCAACATCGACCAACACCCAACCTTGCCCTGATCCAGAGGCTGTACTTTCTTCGCGCGGTCTCGCAACCTCGGTATTCAAGGGAGGTACCGGCGGCGGCGCCTCGTTGGGAATTATGCCCATCAGCGCTGCCTCGCTCTGTCGGACGCCCTGAGCTGGATCAGTAATTTCAGGAGAAGCCACCCTGACGTTCTGCTTCAAGTCTGGCATATGTTCGCCGTTGTCTGTGGCAGAAGGTGACTGCGGGGGCATCTGTTTGTCTTCTTCTTCGACCGGAGTAGCCTGCCATCCGCCTGGTAACATAGGACCAGCAGATGACAAACGGTCGGTAGTTGGTTTCGGTTGAGTATCACCTGCAGCGAAGATCTCAGCATCCTCGCCGGTCCATTTGATAGGGATTTCTTTGCTCATTTCTGTGCTCGAAGAGAACGCAGAATCTCTGAACGCACCGGGAGAAAGCAGTGGTCCGCTAAGACTGGGGACGGTGTCGCGACTCGAGGGCCCGTCACGCTCCTGCTCCTGCTCGGGGACGGAAGCCGAACTCTCGGAAGCAGCAGCGTGAGGTGATGTCTGGGGAGGCGTATTGACTCGAGAGGGAGATATTTGAACCGGAGACTGGTGTAGAGGCGACCCTTGTAGTTGTGGTTGAATGGGAGCGGCTGTTGGCCTTGATTCGTCCGTCCCGAACGGCGAGGTTGAGTAAAAGACGTCCGGAGTCGCTCCGACGCCAGTCATGTTCGGAATGCCTTCAGAGATAACACTCGGAAGCACCGCGCGATACTCTGCTGCGTCTGGGACGTCACCATCGTAGACCGAGACGGGAACTTGTGCTCTCGGAGCAGGCTTTCGCAGAACATTTCCCGTTGAGGACGCGGGGCTATGAGGTGATGGTGTGCCGTTCCGCGGAGAATGCCCGCCACCTCTTGCATCGTCAGTGATGGCACGATGATGAACGCGGACTGGTGTCGTCGGAATGGTATCGTGAAGAGGAGCGGGCTCCGTAGCCATCCTCTTGTGCGAGTTGAGAGGTGTTGGTTCAGGAGTGGGAGCAGATCGTTTGAGTGCGGTTTGGGATGAGCTGAACAACGAAGGAGAGGAGGAGGATAGCGCGTCATCGGATGAGGGTGGACCCGTGAAGATCCATAGGTCCTTGACGCGGGACCTGTTAGATAATGAGATCGAGGCTTGGAGGGTGAATGAATGTGTGTCTAATGATGAGAGAAGTGCTAGGATATGTCGGAGGGAGTCTGCCGCAAAAGTATCTTCCTGGAACCCTACAAGCGCCGCCAAGATTAGCAGGAAACGACACAAAGAACAGAAAACCTCGCACATTTGTACCCTTTCAGCTTGAACTCGAAGCAATTGTCTCCAACTTTCTTTTCGGACTCTACTCCCCGCGGCCAGGCGCTCCGCACGGCCTACAGCATTGGTCAGCTCAAGTCGAAGTAAACGAAAACAACGATGACGCATTGATAATCACCTGAAGGATTGCAGGCGTTGAGTGTAACGGCGGCTGTATGACGCGAAGAGTGGTGGAAGAGGAGAAAGAAAGAGCAAAAGGAGCCCGAAATTGCCTCTGCTTCTCTGAAAAGGTGCTTCCTGAACCTTGAGGTATCGGAGAATGCGGACGGGGCGCATCAGAAGATGCAATTGGACATGAGAGTGTAATTGCCAAACGATCATCGGGCTCGCGACCATAGTCAATGGTGGACAAGTAGTCATACCCGGAACGATATAGGACAGCTAACAGGTCGACGACGAATCTTTCCGTGGCCAGGCTTTTCGGATTTGACCAAGGCTTCCCATCAAGCGCAAACTCGTACAGATTGTTGGCAGCATCCTCGCGAGTGCCCTGTATGACGGCGCGCTGTTCGAGAAATCGACGTAAAGTGGCGATTACTTCAGAGGTGAAGGAGTAAAGTCGGATACAATTTGGACCAGAGAACGTGAGTAACGCGAAAGAGCTGGGGGTCGATTTGTTTTCGCGAATGAACTCTGCTCTGGGCATGAAGGGAGGTTCTGGTGAGTTGGGAGACATAACGAAGGAGAAGAAAGAAAAGTAAAGGTCGTAACTTGTCGTAACAGGGATGATAGTGTTGGAGCAGAAAAACAATTCAGTGGGAGAGCGGTGAGTGCCGTGCGAAAGGTGACGCAAAACACGTGCCTCCATGCGGTAAGCCTCATGCTCGCGTAGGCTCGCGTTCGCGTTTGTCCACCTCCACCTCCACTGCCATATACCTCCAAGTTGCCATGGTTCACTATGTTCCTGATTTCAGTGAGGATGAACTCAGACTGGACTTTGTTGAACGATTTTTCAACTTCTCGCCAGACAGACTCAGAGCCATGGTTCTACACCCCTGGCCCCCGATCAGCCTCATAGTAACATCCGTTTAGACTCGTCAAGAAGTCTTTCTTTCATTATCAGAGGAGTTGTTGCCGAAACGTTTTGTGCAGGGATCAGTGACAACATAGCTTCTGGTCCAGGCCCTGGCAGTGGGAGCTTGATACATCATTGTGGGTCCATGGGTGCACTCGCTCGCTCGTGACTTGGCATCCACGTGGCATCGGAACCGTGGCCCGTCCCTCCCCGTCCTCACCCGTCCGGCGTTTGAGATTTCTCTCTTTCTGGTGCTGAGCTGGCGGCCGCCTTGGCCGCCGACTACAATGTACATTCCTAGAAGCTCAAGAAACCACGAGATTGTTCTTGAGCACACCATGTCGGTCCAACGGCCCGCTGTGCCTTCGGTCCGTGCAGCCCCAGACACCCGCTCCTCCGCTTTGAGTATAAAGGCTCGAACGTTGAACACTGTAACTATCTTTCCCCTTCCTACACTCGTGGAATCAAAATGGCAAGCCAATCGAAGCTGAACGTGCTGATGTGTGAGTAATTCTTCTAGAATCCTGCTGCAACTTGACTGATTCCCATCAATAGGTGGCACTGTGAGTCTCTCTGGAAGAGTCGTATTGACACCACAAACTGAGTCGGGTTACAGGGAGAGTACACTACGGGGTGGACAGGAGCTGGGGCCTCGAAGTCAGACAAGAAGGTCCGTCTTGATTGGTTCATGCTTTGTGTTTGTGGTGCTAACAAGATGAACAGATCGGTGTAAGTTCGGATGTCCTTTTTCGGAGTATTGCCTCCCTCAGATTAACGAAACATAGGTCGTTGGCCTCACTCTATTCGACCTCAGACGACTTGGAAAGGTTCGGCTCATTGTTTTGGCTGTTTGGCGTGTCTCCTGACTTGTCCTTCCAGATTGGCCACCTTGGGATGGTAGGTGTCAATGGCGGAAAATTCCCTGCTATCCGTGAACACCTCGACAAAAACATCGGCCAAGTCTACAAGGACATGGATACTTCGTGCGTTCCGAATTCCACCACCTTGTGATCGATATACTCAATACCAGGAAATTTTCTCTTAGATTTGAAGAGTTCCCGAAGGATGGTAAAGTCGATCCCGAAGCTTGTGAGGCTCCTTCTTGTTTGGCTGGGTAGTCCCTGATAATATCATACAGATAAGGAGGCGATCGACAAATTGTCTCCCGGAGACGCCATCATCGTCTTCACACCAGATCGTAGGTTTACGGAGGTGTTTGTGTTCACTGCATACTTATCAAGAGCTTCTAGCCACTCACTATGACATCTCGATCTACGCCATCGAGCGCGGTATTCACGTTCTGGTCACAAAGCCCGCGGTAAAGCTACTTTCTGACCACAACGCCCTCATTGAGGCTGCAAAGAAGAATAATGTTGTGTGCTTCGTCGAGCACCACAAGAGGTCAGATATCTCCCGGGCGTGTCCATATCACGGAACTCACTTTTTCACTCCCCAGATTCGACCCAGTCTACAGTGACGCCCGTGCCAAAGCCGCGACTTTGGGAGAGTTCAACTTCTTCAACGCGTGGATGAGTCAACCAAAAAATCAGTTACAGACGTTTGGCGCCTGGGCTGGGAAGGAATCCGATATCAGGTGAGCGCGACCTACTACCCGAGCGCGTGATCAAAAAGTCCTCTAATACTCGTCTTTTCTAGCTACTACCTGAACTCGCATCACGTCGACATTTGCTGTTGGATCCTTCAAGGAAAAGCTGTTCCGACCCGCGTTGTCGCCAGTGCAGCTGCCGGAATCGCCACCAGCGAGCCCTACAATTGTGTACCGGAAGCTGAAGACACGATCACCCTCCTGGTTGATTGGGTCTCGACCTCGAGTAACAAATACAGGGGGACTGCGGTGTTCACCGCCAGTTGGACGGCCCCGCTCAAGGCTGGTATCCACACTGGGCAGCATTGGTATTATATGGCTGAGAAGGTGAGATCAACTCATTGACGCAAGCCTTTGAAACATCCCTCTCACTGTCCTGTTATCCTGGGTCCAGGGTGATATAACCGTCGACCAGGCCCATCGTGGCTACGACGTTACAAATGACGAGGCTGGAAAGAGCTGGTTCAACCCGTTCTAGTGAGTCCCTTGAAATCGCAGATAAGCGGTCAGGGCAATGACATTGACCATTTCTCCTGTTCAGCATGAAATATTCGCCATCTGAAACCGGGCACTTCGATGGCCAGCGTGGGTACGGCTACGTCTCGATAGAGAAATTCATCGACGCAGCACGGAGTGTCAATGCAGGAGAAGCCAAGGCCATCGATTTTGATGCACACGGTCTCCCCACGATTGCAAACACTGTACTCACGACTGCGATTCTCCACGCTGGTCGTATCAGCTTGGACGAGAAGCGACCGGTGGGCATCAAGCAGGACGGTGATAAATGGGTTCTCGAATGAACCACTGGACATGTGGGACGTGTGGATCTGTGTAGGCGTCCGGAGAAACAATCAACGATCCTACCGACGAGGGGTAGTGGGTACGCTAGAAGTTCATAGAGGGTGTTTGCCCGGTTATACTAGCGCGCCCTGTTCCGATTTCAATTTGTTGTATTCTACACAAGTACTTGTATTCTATTCTGCTTTATACCCCACCCGTCCGACCAAATCCGACCGATGTGAACCCGCGGTTTGTTACAGGATGTCAGTGCATATCAGTGTATGCATTCAGAAGAGATTCATGCCGTACCCCTTGTATTGTACGATATGCCGCCGACACCACTATGATATTGCCCAAGGGTAAGGCTGACATTTCGCAAAGGCTCCTCATGAGAGGAGCTAATTTTTCCGACTCCGAACGCTCAAGGTCTTTGATGAAGATAATGAAATGCAGGAGTCGCTCTCGACCTCCTAACGTCGCGGACATGATATCGCTCTTATTGTGTTTCATGTCCATTTGTCGTCCAGGACGACCGGGAGGAGTTCTTGTTCTCCTGATTTGTGGTTGAATGTTGAGTACACAATGCGGGCGTTTAATTCTCTGTTTGAACCCGAACTTTGATCAACATGAAAGGACGAGGGTAAAGTTCTTCTCGACCTTCCATCAGAACCGTCTCCTACTTGAAATCCAACCGATGCCACGATTCCACCGCTCGCAGTCGCGCTCGAGATTGATTGGCCTTTATGAGGCAAAATTTGCATCATCATTTTTCACGTCCGCAACGACCGAAGGGAAAGAAAGCGAATAGTAAAGACATAAGTAGTAAAGTACCGTGCAGCGTGCAGCGGTACTGTAAGCTGTAGACATGAGGAATCCCGAAGCCCCCACACTATCTTCAACTTGTGCTCATGCCACCACCCGCCTCTTACGACCCTAGACTGAAAGCCTTGTTCGTCGGAACGTGTGCGGGACCGGTCTGGCGCCAACGGTGAGAGACTGGGTCCTTGAATACTATGCCCGTGATAAAGCGGAAATACTTGACCGCGGCAGTGGCACGCCAACATCGCAGCGTATGAAGCCATCTGGAAATTAAGGCAAGAACTCTCTGACCCCCTCCGTTTCGATGGCCCTGAGTCAAGTACGATGTGTCGCGGTTGATCGCCCAGAACGGCAAGGAATGCGGGGAGAGCAAAAAAAAAGTCCTCTGGCGACCGAACATCTGAACATGAGTCATGTACCTTCCGAGGGGATTCATTCCTCCACGACAAATAGCCAGAAGCTTGTGACCCGCTTATCGGACGTTTTGTAAAATTCTGGATGCCAATTCCGACTACATGAGTAACAACATAGCCTCGACCTGCTAATTGTGGGCAGATTGCAGGCATTGCGGATGTTCCGTCGGGTAGAGTGCCGTGAATCAATCTTCTAGACAACAGTGGCGTCCAACAGCAGATATCAAGTTGCATCCGCAAGGTCATCCTGAGAAATACGTACGAAAGACAGGAGCCACAAGGACCGGCAGCGCATCAAGGTGGGCCTGAGTCCTCGGAACCAGAGAGTCAGCAGACGTGAGCACTTGAAAGCAGCGCAGACTAAGCGTGAGCCAGAGACAGGCCGAATGGTGATAAAACGAGCTTTGTTGTCGACAGGTATGTGCGGGGTGATGGGAATATGGGAGGTGAGGGTAAATAACAATAAAGGGTGACAATATGTACGGGTGAAATGAAAGATTGTAATGTAAGTGCTGGATGGTCGATGCGTGGATGTGGTAATTGTGTTGGACTGTCCGACCAGAAAGAGTGAGAGTCCCGGTGTGAAAATTGTACCAGTAGTCGCGGAGGGAAGTTAACATATAATGAAGAATAATGTAACTTTTAAGAACGAACACGATAGCCGCAGTTAAGTGGCCACGGGTAGGGGACTGGAACGCCCATCAGGCGTTAGAGGGTAGTATTGGGTAGTCGAGAAACGACTGGGAGAGGTACTATGAGGAGTAAATGCATAGAGTAACAAGAAGGTGACGAGGTAGTGAATGTATCGATGTGGAAGGGTGGGGAATATCCTTGTCGACGTTGGGGCGAGGGCGGCGGGAGGACGTAGATTGTCCTGAAAACCAGGCAGTAAGAACCGCACGGGAATTACAGCCGGTACTCTAGAAGAATGTCCGCTGTTTATAGGATGCCCTTGTCAGAAGAGTATGTGATGGGTGTGGTTGGGAAAGTGAGGGAAAATGCGGATTGCGAGCTTTGCGAGAGGCTGGAAAATGAAACAATTGCAAGAGAAAGTGTAATGCATGGATGATTGAACTTGCAGAAACAATGAAAACTGGTGCGAGTTGGTGCCGTTTTGCCGACGTGTATGATATTACATTTTGAGGGACCGTAACTTTTGGACACGAGAATGAAGGACAGCGATGTGGTGAGAATACAAGATGCGTTGTTGAGAATGCGATTGCTACGAAAGAGCCCGAGGAGAAACATTGAGGTTATGCAGAGCAGGCCGACCGAAGGCCACAAAGTCGTGGGGGAGGTATTGGTCTGGGGGACTATCGCAGTCCATTCTGTGTTTGTTCAGCACAGGCTCGAAAGATGATGGTAAGTTTTCCTTGTCGTCCGATGGGTAAGTCGTATGGAAGGGATCAGAGGATGGCGGCAATGAGGGAGTGATGGGGGTGAGGGGGAAGTCGTCCGACATGTCCGACACAGACGTTGTGGTGCTCATGGGGGTGCTAACGGTCGACAAAGAGTTCGAACGAGAGCGCTGAGGAGTGAGAGGGAATGGCGGAAGAGCGGCGCGGACGAATCGACCACCCTGCAGGTAGTGCTGAACGACGAACGTGGCGGCTTTGGAATAGAACGCATACGAATATTTCTTCACCAGCGTCTCAGATAGGTCGTTGACGCGCTTTGCGAGACGAACGTCGAGCAAGTCAACAATTTCGAGGCACTCGTCTGTCTCTTCCCATACACGGCGAGGCTTGCCGCACAGATGCCGTGCCAAGGTAAGAGCTGCTAAAGCGATACACGAAGGTGCATACTTGATGAACTCGCGGTAGAAAAGGGTGATTTCCATGAGAAACCGTGCGACATGCTGAACCCGGGGCTCCTCTAGGAAAGGTCCACAGCACATGAGCCTCAGCCACGCCTCGGCTGTGGGATGACCCAGCGTCCATTGAATGGTGGAAAGTATATGTCCCTCCATTTGAATGAACGCAGACTCCTCGTAGGCGTCGTGACACATCTGCACGAGATCCTGCACGGTAGGCACACGCTCCTTCGCATCCTCAAATTTAGCAGCGATCCAAAGAGCAGCACAACCGACCAGTTGATAATGCTTTATGTAGACGATACGCCGCGAAACGTAGCGGTCGATGATGTTGAGCGTGAGATAGAGGGTCTCGGGTCGCAGCCTGAATGTGAAGTGAATCTCGACGAGGAAATCGACAAGACAAGGCCGCATGTGCCATTTGATCTCTGGCTGTTGGTCCATCGATTGGGTAGAGGACACTGTGTCACGCTAGCAGAAGAGGCACTAGGTATCAGGTAAAGCGTAGGTATGCGAATGAAGCTCAGACAAACCTCCATCTCATGCATATAGCAACGAATTTCTTCACGGTACTCTTCCTCAAGTAAAACACCATCTCTGCGTTGTTGGCGCTGTAAGAGAAGTGCCGACTTGGCGGAACGGGGAGACTTGCGTGATTGATGAGTTGCTACAATGGAGGGGGTCTTGGAGGCCTTGGAGACGCCATGAGGAGAAGGACGTTTCCTCCCGTAGAGAGAGTTTCGGTTGTGCCTGGAGGACGCAGTAGATGTATCTTTCATTTCGACGAGAATCGACTTGGATGGTTGTACGATCGATTGAGGACTAGGCGACAGAGAACCGACAGAGAGAACATCAGCATCAGATTCAGAGCTTCCAGAAGGAGAGGTCATTGCGCGAGACGAAAAAGAAAGAAAAAAAGAGAGATAATAGAGAGATAATGAAGGAAGAGGAGAAAGAAATGTCTGAGTTGCATGTCACACAACCGGGACTGTGGGACGCCACGGCGCATAAACACAGCGCAACAACGACAGAAAAAATGCAGAACATTGAACAATGTGAACGGAAACTCACCTGGTGAAAACTACAGATCATACGAAGACGACAGCGCGTCTGGAAGTCGGTGAGGGCGATGAGGGGGTGCCTGATCGTGAAGACGAGCAGGACAACCCTCGGGAAAGGCTAGTGAAGGGAAATCGTGGTGAGCGTCGAGGTCGTGATGGGAGATAATGAGAAAGGAAGAAGAGAAAAAAACAAGGGGATATATGGGCCCTCGACGTCGTTGACGGCGTTGGGAGGGGAAGGGACAAAAAGGCCACAAGGCCTTGTAATTATAAAAGACTCTCAGGACAGCAGCCGGTCCGTCCGTGTGACGCAGTTTATCAATCCGAATCTGGACAAAATGGGCCATGCACTGCAAAAATCACAGTCGTCGTCACATCTCGTAAGCGCTAGCTGTCACGCCAGTAACCATCGCCATCACCTCCGAATGGTCACCCGTTGTTCTCACGACCCCACGTTTTGCGATGAACAAGAGATCAAAGGCTATGACGTCGGGTGTCGGTCTCACCTTTTTCTTGTTTTCTGCTTCAAGTTCTTGTCGGCTCTCGCACAATACGCAAGGCCAACAAAGGGGAATTTGGATAGGAGCAAATGAGAGGAATTTCTGACGGGTGTGAGGGTGCCGGGGGTCGAGGGACGATGGTGAATTAGAGTGTTGAATAAGTAGGACCGGATTGGATGGCGCTTTTTGAAATGAGTGACTGTGGTGAGTTGTCGGAAAATATTAGCCTCGTAGTTGAGGTGGGTGAAAGGAGGGTAATGGAGAGAGCGGCGAGCTGTCGAGGTGAGATTCGGGGAGAATCTGCACGCTGTCCTTCTGCGCCGGAATTTGAAGTTGTTCCTGTGGCTCTCGACCTGGAAGTGTTCCCTTGTTGGACCACTACCAAAATTGCAAGTTGCCGACGAGGAAGAAGGAAATGAGAAGAGGTTCCGTCGATTCTACGACAGTGAGATTTATCTGTGAGGGCAGTAGCAATGCGTTCGCAGCGTGTTCCGCTTAGAACGCTTGAGGTTCCTTGGGCAGGGTAAATATGACAGGTATGAATACGGTACTCCCGTTTTGATACAGGTCCACACCACGTTCCCTGCCTGCAGGCAGGTAATGTCGCGATTTCACAGGAATCACCAGATTTCAACGCCGCACCTTTGGGCTTCTTTAGGTAAACATCTGCTTCCCCTTAGCCTAAATTACTTGCTAAAAACGGTCTCATCCCGTACGACGCACGTAAAAGCCTCTCAAGCATACCAGAGTTTATTCTTCAACTTCACCAATTTTCCGTCCATTTCATCTTCCCTTAGTCTTTCCGGGGCCCAGAGCTCGCTTCACAAAACTCATCCGGCGTTCTACTCGGTGCGGTATTTTTTTCTGCATTTTCACAGTATTTTCACAAACGTCACCGACAGGTCCATGAGCGGCCTGAACTTTCCTCACCCAGATCACCTGCTGCCGACGTGAGATGTCCTCTTCTTATATGTGGTCTACATCACATCCCCCTTCCATCAGTCACTATCATCCATCATCCATCTCCTTGGTGCAACTATCCATTTTTACCCTGGCCTTTCGTTTCCCAATCATTAAAAGAAGTGTATTGTAAGTAAACTAACTGTCGTCCTTGCTGTCATCCTCTTTTTCTAGGGTCGATTTGCCCAGCCAAAGTTCCGAATAGATGCTAATTTTGCACGTCAACGTTGAGCAATCTTCAAGTACAACACGCCGTGGACAACCTTCGTCGGATGAGGTTCATCAACCTGCATGCTAGAAATAAACAAATGTTGCGTTTGCGGAGGCCCCTCTAACGCCTAGGACGGCAGGTCTTATTCTCGTACAGCTCTTTACCCACAAGCCCATGTGGTCTTTTTTAAGGTCGGTTTCTCTCGGTACCCCCATCAATTGCGGAGAAGACTTTTCCTTCAGCCACACAGATGGCCGCCCTCAGCGAGCCTCAAAGTTTCACCAGGTAGCGTCAGGACCCCCTACATATACTCAGCGCTCAGCAATGGGCTAGGTCTCTGCGAATTCATTCGATTGACTGTAATAATATGAGCAGACTGTCAGAGAATTCTGATGCTTCGGTTATCGGTATCTATGCTAACACCACAGCCTCTGCGCCTCAGCCACAGGGCGACGGACTTTTCCTATGATATGTTCCGAGATCGCAAGATCCTATTTTCCACCTGTACAATTGAGACACTTCGTGTGAGAAACCGAGGCTGGTATAAGGTCTCGGAGTCACAAGAAGCTTCCCATGTCAACGACATCTCATATCTTATATTCCTGTATTGGTATCTTCAAGGGACTGCATGCTATCGGCTTGAGTAGAGCCTGCCTATGAACCTTCTCCCACTTTATCCTTACGTTGAGAATACCTTCCAGGCACTGGTGGCTAAAAGCGAGTAACTACTAGCGAGTGCGAGGGAAGCTTTGCCGGAAGCCAGAAGTCTCCCGTACGCACTTTCCGTAGATCCGTGGAGGAAATCAGCCCACTCCTGGCTTGCACCATTCCTTCAAAATCTTTAGGCTCTTGTCGTTCACTGGGAATCGGGACGGTTCGGCTAAGATCGCGTGCAGTTTACCAAAGTGTCGAACAGCGACTGAATGCTTTACATACGAACGAGGCTGATGAGTCGAATAAGCGAGGCGTCCCTTGCCTCCGAGCGGTCGCTGAGGGTCGCTGAGCCTGAGCCTTGAGTAAACTGTAATACTTAGAACGGTCAAAATCTAGCGCTTAGGTCACTAACGCCGACTGCGTGAAGCTCGGGTTTCAGCTCGAATTGGATACGTGGAACTGCTGTGACTCTGGGGTCTGGACAGGGCACTTGTTGACCTCCTAAAACCTGGTCAGTGGGGGACCACCGTCGACGCGATCCTCACGGTGAGCTTCCGAAGGCAGGCCTCAGATCCGTGTGTTTTTTCATTCCGAGGCATATGGCCGCTGCATTTCCCTTTCATGCGGTCTTCAGAAAGACAATTGGCGTAGAACGGAGGAAGAGGGTGGCCGGTTACACAATGCTGAATGCACAGATCATCATGCATCCGTGCATGATATGGAGGAATGTTCCAAACAGCATGGGGCTGAGTAATTTCCGGTTCCTCTTGGTCGCATATCTGTGACGAGAAATCTCGCCGCCCAGCTCTTCCAGTAAATTCGGGCTCAACATCGTAGGCGACGGCATACGAGCGGCCTGCTGCAACGTCGTTCGGGACCAAGATATGATGCAATCGGCTATCTGCAGTGTGCACATGGATCTAAATCCTAACTCTCGGTTCGTGAATGGAATATCCGGCTGGTCCTGACAGTGACGATGCCAATGTTGGGCTGGCCTGAAGCTGCCTGGCTGGAAGGTGGTGACAGTTGTCTGCGGTACGTTTTACCGGACTTGCCTATGACGAGTTAAATATGTCCTATGAAATGGCAGCCGGGCCAGACCGAAATAACCACAATGTACCACAATGCCCACCTCGAAGACCGTGAAGCCCACGGCGTCAGGCCCTGACCCGCTCTGGTGTGGTAAGTAGACGAGATGATAATCCCGAAACGTACGACTGCAAGAATTACACGGAGGCTTCCTGAAGTGCATTGTCCATCTGCACCGGGAGTCGTAGTCGTAAGAGTTTACACGTATCGCGCTCATCTTCGGGGGCTCGCTCCGTCGCAATGACGTCGGAAGGACAGCATGGACGTTGGTGGGTGGTACGTTTATCCCAGCACCGACGGTTGTGTTTACCCGTGGAAACCGCAGCGTAGATAGGACCGTCGGTATTGACGAGCATTGGCGTGGTTCTGGACATGCCTGAACGAACTGCTAAACGAGGGCGGGTGCCTGATGACGACGCAACCAAGATTCAAGTGGCAAGAAACAAGAGTAGTGTGCATCAAATTTCAAGTGAGCGGCGGTGCGTATGTAGGGTCAGGAACACTGAGGGAGATAGTCAAGATATAATAACGAACGAGGAAGATTATACAGAAAGAAAATGGACAGTCCTGCAATGAGAAAGGTATATTGACCAAGAGGGGGAGAATAGGAAGATGGGGTCGAACGAGTTTACTCTCGATGACCACCCCCCATCAACAACGCCATCAGGTCCTGGGCACTCTGACTACTCGACATGGGCCCTTGTTGCTGCTGGAGATGGGGTGGCATCATATGAGGTATCATGTGGGGTGGAAGCTGAGGAGGCTGCTGCTGTTGACGCAACTGAGTGAGCAAGGGAGCCTGCAACTGTGCAGATGAGGCCGGATTGTAACCGTTATTTGAAACGCCCCGAAGCCCACCCCCACCAAGCCCACCCATGGCTAATAGCTGTGCCTGCTGATGATTAGCATTGCGGAGATCTAGACCACCAGGTGCACCCAATCCACCCAGCTGAT
Organism: Marasmius sp. AFHP31; assembly: GCA_024721195.1. Taxonomy (NCBI): domain Eukaryota; kingdom Fungi; phylum Basidiomycota; class Agaricomycetes; order Agaricales; family Marasmiaceae; genus Marasmius; species Marasmius sp. AFHP31. The sequence continues at coordinate 106,348 of JANHQD010002066.1, forward strand.
GATGAGCAGGTAAATTCAGCGCGTTTCCTGGCGGTGGTCCGCGCAATTGTGGCTGTGGTCCGCCGAAACCGACGTTGGAATTCTGTGGGTGGAAGTTGTTGAAACCATGCTGCTGTTGAGGATTCATGTGGAGTCCGCTATGAAGTTGCGACCCTAGAGCTCCTTGCAAACCCAACAGCTGCTGTGTCGGGTCATGTGGTGGGCGACCACCGAGATTGGCTAGACCTGGGGGAAGCCTTTGCTGCTGAATAGGCGTATGTTGGCTCTGTAGAGTAGGGGACGGTCCACCGCGGAACTGTTGCTGCTGCAACGTCAATCCGACATTACGATTGCCCTGTTGGCCAAACCCGGCCGGGACGGAGCCTGGATAAAGTTGGTCGAGACTGCGCTGCTGTTGCTGCTGTTGCTGCTGCTGTACTGATAGACGTTGCTGAGCGTTGAGCAGTAAAGCTTCATCTAAAGGATCTTGGTAAATTCCGACATTCTCGCGAGAACGAGGAGGAGGCGCTGAGCGGAGCCCGGGAACCAAACCGTCTGGTGTGAAGTTGCGACTTTCAGCGAAGGATTCAATTCGAGAATTGTTATGGAGGTGTGACTGGAGTATTTGCTGCTGCTGCTGTGAGAGATGATGGTGTTGAAGCTGCTGCTGGAGATTGTTGTGAACCTGTTGTCCAAACGCAATATTTCCAGGAGTGTGACTCGGCTGAGGAGGGTTAGATCTCTGGGGCTACGAGGAAGTCAGCGGGGACCATTGAAGAGAGCGGGTGGGGAAATTACCTGCAATTGGCTACTCATGTTAAGTTTGGCGAATAAATCTTCGACCGTCCTATGTTCGCCATTTGGAGCAGAGGCTCCATTGAATCCGACATCTGGCCGTTGAACTGGGATGGGGGATGAGGACAGGCCACCAACGGGACTCGCAGCTTTCTGTACGGGCATGTGTGGAGGAGCCTCTTTCCCTTTGGCGTCGAAAAACTTGGCAAATCTGCTTCCCCTGCCCAACGACTGCCCGGAACTTGGATGGTCGACACCCGGTGCATCCGACCAACCAGGATCTGTTGATAGTGCGTTGCGTTCAGCCGATGCACGTCGAAGCGCCTCGGCTTGATCGCGTTCCTCGAACGGTGAGAAAGCGTTGGAAGAACGTGAGGGGGCGTTCGGCAGGGTCTGAGCTGATTCAGCCTGAGATCCTGCGAGAGCAGATTTATGGACAGTTTGAGGATTCGACGGTAAAGCGGAGCCATTGGGGGCGGTGGTTTGGCTATTTATAGGTGATTTGTTACCTAGTGCTAACAGCCTAGATCCTTGGGGAGCGTTCATAGGGAGGGTGGTCGATGAAGAGGGGTTGCTGGACGGACGTTCTAATGCGACGATTGAAGGGTCCGTTGACTTGAGAGGAGATTTTGCGGCTGGGTCGCTAGACGTCGGTGGCTGAGAGGATGCCGCATGAAGGGAAGTATTTGATGATGTCAAGAGAGAAAGCAACGAGTGGGCGGGGTCTGTTGGTTGACCGGCGTCCTTCGCGGTTTCCTGAGGTTTTCGGTTGTCAGAGGCTGAAAGAAGTCAATAAGGTTCGAGTTTGTTAAGCGCAGAGAACTGACCTTTAGTTTCAGTGGCAAGACTAGTAGGCGATGCGGAAGAATGACTAGGGGCGTGGTCCGCTTGAGGAGATTTCTGTTTCTGCGCAGCCTCCATCAATTGCTTGAACCTCTGTATTTCGTCCATCGGCTCCTCCTGCCGTTCAGGCTGAGATGGCGGCTGAACTGGCTCCTGTGTGGAAGCAGGTTTGGAAACCTTCTGCGCTTTCTGCTCCTTTTCCTTCATGTTCTTCTTCCAAGCTTGGATACCATCGAGTTCCCCATCTACTCCCTTCCCTCCTAAGATACCACCGCCTGACGAGGGGGGGATGTATGTATCCATCCAAGCTGGCTCCTTCTCCTTCTCGCGTTCAAGTCGACGTTCCTCTCGGTCTTTGCCGGAATCTTCGAGAGCAGGGTTCTTCCTGTCTCTAGCTGCACCTTTCTTGCCCCGGTCCTTGTCCTCTGACGTTGACGCCCAGCGACGATCGCCGTTCTCCCAAGAGTTTTCATGGGGAGGCTTGTCGCGCGGACGGTCTCGTCTAGGTGTCATACGCTCGTCCCTCTTTCCATCCTCTCTCCACCTCTTCGATTCCTCCTGTTCCCCGTCATTGTCGCGGTCGCGTTCCCTGCGTAATTCATCTCGCTCGCGACGATAATCATCTCGATCTCGATCTCTATCTCTGCGACTGTCGTTTCGTTCTTCACGCCGCAGGGGCGAAGAGTCTCTCCTGCTGCGAGACGAGTCACGGGCACGGGAGTCTCTTTCATCTCGAGCATTGACATTTCCTGTGGTTAAAATGAGGTCTGACTTCGAAGGTTATATGTTGAAACTCACTGTCCGATCGGCGCACGTCACCTCCTGCAGGCAAAGTCAATTGTGGACAGCAATGATATAAATGAGAGCCCGCACCACGTCTCCAATCTTCGCTAGATTCTCCAACTTTCTTTTTGGCTCCGTCTCGAGTTTCTGCACGTCGCGCAGCTATCGTTCCTGCTTGTGCTGTTCCCCTGCTTGACCCTGGGGTAAAATGTGGAGCAACGTCTCTGTCTCTGTCCTTGTTTCGCAGGCCGGATATTGACAAACGGTCTCGATCGAACTTGTCCGAAAGCTATGTTGGCATGAGAACATGAAAAACGAGGGAAACGGGGAGGGAGCTTACGTTACGGAGCCTTTCGCCGTCTCTGTCTATTTCACGATCACTTGAGCGTAAAGACTGGTGCTTGAAGTTGCCCATTTGAGAAGGTTGTGAAGCGGCAGACCGAAAAGATGGCCGAGCTGGTAAATCTTTGTGATAATTGTTGAAAATCCGAGCTACGAACAATGCCAATTGGACTCACCGCCGTCCTCTGGATCGCGCCTGAATCTGTCAACAACGAATGAACGTTGAGCGAAAAATTAGTGGATGGGTTATGCGGGGTACCTTCTTTCACGGCCACTGTTTGGAGTAGAGGGTTCTGATTCCTTCCTGTTGAGATTTTGCTCGTTTTCGCTACTGCATTAAACATGTCAGACGTTTGACCATAAAAAATAACGATATGCTACGCACCCAAACCAATCCTTTAGTTCTGGCATTCCATCTGGAAGAGTTACTAAGGGTGACTTGTAAAGCGCAAGAATTTGGGCTCTGGTGTAGATTTTGGGACATTTGGTGGGTGTTGGTAGTTGTTCTGCATGGTCGCTCGAATCTTTGGACAAAATGGGTTCTGCGTCTGCTGATTCGTTTTCTTTGGTGGGTGTAGTCACTTTCGAGTTACCCTCTAAGGTACTTGTGTCCATTATTGTGCGAGAAAAAGAGGAATGTGCAATGCAAGGACGGAGTGTAAGTGTGAGGTGTTGGTCCACCTCCAAGCGAGACTTGCACACCGTGACTTTGAGCGCCACCACAAAGGTGGTCCTTCCGCTTATGCAACTTACTCTCAAACATTTCATCCTTCGCCAACAAGTCCTCGACCTCTTCCGACATGCTATTCGAGCCTCGAGAGGTCAATTATCCATATATGTCTCTCAGCACAAACTTGGCTAATCTCGAACAGACATACCAAATACGACTGCACGACGCGAAACGGTAGCATGGATCCGCAGTGAAATTGAACGGAATAGAGCCTTAACGGATACGGTGCGTATTCTTTAATCTCAGTCTTCACTAATTGCTAAATGGTCTTTTCAGAGTTTGATCGAAGAGAAGCTAAAGATTTGTCGGCGAGAAATCAACGAGATCTTGCCCAGCTCGCGTTGAGAGGCATGACCTTCGGGTATTGTCACCTCAAGACCCAGCCTGGAAGCGTATAGATCCAGACCAACCCACCACCTATTTGAGAGGATGTGACGAGCAGTAGTTGAACCTTTGGATTATGGACACGCCAAGTTGGTCGAGCGGCGGTGTGATTCTGGAGTAGAACCGGCGAGAATTCGTGCCATAGAATACGTGGTTGATGACCGTTGCTGTAAAGAGTGTCCACCAAATGTTCAATCAAGGTCCAGGGTTCCAACTGCTCAATCCCGTATATTGTGGCACACAGCACTAGCCTCGGGCCAGCCTCCTCGATTAAAATTAACTCCAGAGAAATAACTGCGGGCACAAAGCGTGCTTGGAAATGAGCGCTTGCAGCCGACCTCACGTGGATAGGAGGCAGGTCTCGGCGCTCGCCGCCAGGGTCTTTGAGGGTCTTTGCCGCAGTCCTTGCCTTCCTTGGCCCCCTTCATCACACTCAATCCTCCCACCATATCCCTTCATCGCCATGGAGGTATTCATGCGTGATATCTCCTATAGCATAACCAAGAACGACTTGGTTCAACGGCTTGCGACGATATTTCATGGTCCTGACTACGCCAAAGTCTTTTCACCTCTTCCATTGAACTTCGATGTCCGCCTTCTCGACATGACTGGCCCAAGACGCCGTGGACCACAGAACCACAGCGGTAAGGGTGTTCTTACTCTCCCCGATCTCGGTCTCGCACAGCGATTTCTGGAGGAATTCGGAGAGCAGGATGGACGTCCTATCCCTTACAAGACGTGCGCATTCGGCGCACGGAGGGTCAAGTTCCATCCTGGACGACACGCACCTCGCTCCGAAATAGTGAAGAAGCTTCGTCGGGAACCTTACATTGACCCCATTGCCGCAGAGGAGAAGGAATGGAAAGAAGAATTCACCACCTCCCACCATGTCTCCGTCCGATCCTTTAGCTTTGGGTGGCAATGTCGAGATTATGTTTATTCTTCAGAATGGGAATATCAGTGTGTACCTGCCGGTACTTTGTCTTTTAACCTCGATCGAAGAGAAATTCGCCTGAGGTTCCGACATTTTTCACACTCGTCCCCTCTGGCGATAGTGATACGCTTCTCACATATCATCAAAACATACGCGTACACTGATCTCCCCGGGGATTCCATCATCTTCTTTGACATGGAGCTTCCTCCGTCCTTCGAAGCCGAGACGGAGGGAGAGCGCCAGCGTCAGCGGCTCCCGTGTCTTCCAATTGCTGGTCATGATCGACTAGCTCCCTTCATATCCCTTTCCCTTCGTCTCGTATGCTACTCCGAACGAGACTTGCGGATCTTCTCCGATCTGGGAAAGGTTGCTCAACTGCATTGCAGCAGGGAACGCTTCAGTGCAGTTGAGCGGAGGGGGCTTTTCGCTCTGGATCAGCTAGATGTCTTACAAAGGTATCTAGCAACGATGCCTTGGTGCATAGCTTTTCAGTTGGAGGCTCTTATCTACCGAGGACTTTTGGACGCTCAGGAACTGCTTCGCATGATTCCTAATATCGATCGCATCCACAAGCGTCACGGCAGACGACGCGCTTCGGACTTCGTTAGGGAATTGGAGAATAAACTTCGTGGCCTGTGGTGGGGTGAAGATACTGAGGGCGAACAATCTATTCAAGATTGTTTCTCCAGTGCAGAGAAAGCCTTCTTCGACAACCTTGCGAAAGCTCCAGCTCTCCTTCCTACGGAAGGCAGTCTCTTTGAGCTGCTTCACGTCACCATTACGCCGACGACCATGAAGTTTGAGGGTCCATTTCCAGAACGGTCCAATCGTGTTGTTCGTCTGTACGACAGGATCTGTCATGAATCCTTCTTGAGAGTGAGGTTCACTGAGGAAGGATCTGTCCAGTACCGCTTCGACAGAGAGATCGACGGTACATCCTTCATTAAGCACCGGGTCGGTCGATTTCTGCTGTCGGGACTGAAAATAGCCGGAAGGACGTTTGAATTCCTCGCGTACTCACAGTCGGCGTTGAAGGAACACGCAGTATGGTAAGCAAGCGCCATTCACCCATTCCGCTTGTTGTAATCATTACTGATACCAATCGCAGGTTCGTCAAGCCCTTCATTGACCCTCATCGGGGCCTCGTGAATGCTTCTGTCATCATTAAAGAACTTGGAAACTTTGACAAAGAATTGATGCGTTGTCCCGCTCGTTATGCAGCCAGGATATCGCAAGCGTTCACCGCCACAGACGCCACCCTCGTTGAAGTCGACGAGATCATCTACGGGAAGGACATACAGACGGAGGACGAGGAGTACACCTTCACCGATGGAGTAGGTACGATGTCCCGCGAACTTTCGCGTGCCATCTGGAAGGAGCTCAAAGGGGCAAAACGTCGTTCTCGTAAGAATCGGGCCAAGGTCGCGGCCTACCAGATCCGGTTGATGGGATCGAAAGGCATGCTTTCAGTCGACTACAGACTCCAGGGAATGATGCTACTACTTCGACCATCTATGATCAAGTTTCAAGCACCCGACTCACGTCAAATCGAAATCGCCCGCGCATTCGATAGACCTGGTATGTATTATCTCAACAGGCCACTCATTATGCTCCTCGACGGACTGGGGGTACCATACGAGACCTTCGAGAAGTATCAGGACAAAGCCGTCAAGCAGGCTCAGGACGCTACGCAGAGCTTGGACGGCGCTGCCCGGATGCTTGAAAGCCATGGTCTTGGAACCTCGTATCGGCTGACCTCCGTCCTGCTCGCCCTCTCCCGCCTAGGAATCGACAACCTCGCCTGGGATTCCTTCTACAGGAAGATGATGCAATATGCTGTTCACCACGCTCTGCGAGACCTGAAAAACCACGCTCGTATTCCTATCCCTAAGGCTTGGAATCTTGTGGGGGTAGCAGACGTCCATCACTTTTTAGGGCCCAACGAGATATTCGCGTGTGTTAAACCCGTCGACTCGCCAATGATATTTCTCGAAGGACCCATCCTCATTTCACGTTCTCCAACGATTCATCCCGGTGACGTTCAGATCGTAAAGGCAATCGGTCGACCACCAGAAGGTTCGTGCTTTGCTCACGAGCCATTGCACAATACTGTGGTTTTCTCAGTGGAAGGTGTGTATCTCCATTCAGGTCGCCCTTCACTATGACTCCGGCTCATCTTCGACAGGTGAACGTCCACTCCCATCCTACCTTGGAGGAGGAGATTTAGACGGCGACCTCTATAGCCTCATTCCACTAAACCACCTTCCAGAGTTCACCCCGCAGCGCCTTAGTCAACCAGCAGTATACAAGGCCGCGGAAAGGAAGATGCTTCTTCGACCTAGCACAATGACAGACGTAGCAGAGTTCGTCATGGAGTTTATCAACAGTGATGTGATTGTTTGTTTTTGTACTCTTCCAACCCTGAGGCTAACGAATTGTGTGCTCGATTGTCGCAGGTCATTGGGCTTATTGCGACTAACTGGTTAATCATAGCTGACCAAAGCACCCGGGGGATATTCGACCCAGATTGTTTGAAGCTCTCCGACTTACATAGTGACGCAGTTGATTACCCGAAGACTGGGAATCCAGTTTCGCCCCAGAGGATTCCAAAGCTCAAATACAAGGCCAAACCCGACTGGCAGGCTCCTGAGACGCTCAGCACGGAACACAACGCGGACTTTTACAAGAGCGAACGCGCTATAGGCCGACTTTTCAGAAGAATTGATCTACCTCCATTGCATAGTGACGTCCCACTAACACGCAATGAACGCCGAATGATTAGGGAGGGGCGTGATCAAACGAGAGGTGTAGACTCCATCGCCCAATCTCTTGCCACTGCTCGCCTCAGGGACGATCCTCTCATCGAAGTCGTTGAGAGCCACGTCGAAAAATACATACCCACTAGCACTAGGAGGAGCCGAGAAGAAAGAGAGCACATTGCTAGGATATTTGCGGGATACTGTTCAAACTTGACAAGTATCCTTCGGAGCTTCACCCTATCCCACAGACGCGACGCCCTGTTATCTGAAGAAGAGGCAATCATCGGTACCATTGCCCAAAAAACATCTCAGAACCGTCAACGTAAGGAGAACATGTCGAAACTGAGGTGAGGAAGAAACTCGTTCATATATGGAAGATAGTTTCGATTGACAGTCTCCCAGGGAACATACAGACACTATAGTACGCGGCGTAAGAGACGAACTCGATGGCGACGATGAGGTCGCAGCCGAAGAATCATTAGCCCAGGCATGGCTAGCTTGGAAACTCGCGTTGAAAGAGCGCAACCAGACGTTGGGTGCTCGAAGTTTTGGGTGGATTGCTCTAGGAGCGATTTTCGATGCGATTAAAGAGATCGATGATAGCAGACGGTCGCGGGCGGGGTCAAACTGGAGCAGGTTCTGAGTTACAATATCTCACTGATAACATGAATTTGTACCAACACCTGTGAATTCCCATGTAATCTACAACAGAGCGAATATTTATGCTTGGTTTCGCAAGACTGCAGGGCGAATCAAATCAGAGGAGGTTAGAATCGCAAAGGAATGAATGTACTCAGGATGACCGAGTCACCACTATGAGGACACAAACGTCAGTGGTTGGTATAAACACCCTTGATGCAGAGAACCTTACCGCAAAAACATCTTGCTGATGAACCGGTCCTTGTTTACAGGTTTCTTATTCTTGCCTTTGGGAATTTCTGTCCACATCTGGAAAGACTTATCAACGGGGAGGCCAATTTTATTGGAACGGGAATTGTACCTCTTTCACGTTTTCAAGGACCTTTGGATCTATGTTAGTTACGCGCGAGTGAGCCACGATCAATAACCCTACTCACCATGTTTGAGTGTCGATCAAACGCTTTCACCCTAGCCAGCAACTTCTTGTCGTTTCGTAGTGAGATGAGGACTTGCGTATGATTGCGAACCGCTTGTTGGAGAACAGACAATGGTCCCTGTGAGATTTCATGCTCCTCCAACTGGCGAAGTTGAGCTTCATCTAGCTCAGATTTTGGGACGTGAACATATTGACTAGCAGCCAAAGAGTAGGTCAGATACAGAGCAAAGTTTGCGATGAAATGAGTACCTCATGTTGACAATGATAGCGGGTGAGAGTCAGTTTGAGAAGAGCGCGTCTTATGTAATTTAAATTTAGACGAGATTTTTTTTGCCTCTACACTTCCACTACGCTAGCTCACCGCTAATTCCTCGATCGCAATGGGACGATTAAGACAAAAAGGAAAGGCAGGAGCAGCAAAGGCCTATGTTACTCGAACTGCGGCCATCAAAAAGCTACAATGCTCTCTCGCAGACTTTCGTCGGTTATGTATATTAAAAGGTATGTCCTCTCAATAGTACTCGATCTCTCGTAGCTGATCACCACTAGGAATCTTCCCTCGGGAGCCTCGTAGTAGGAAAAAAGCTAACAAGGGGTCGTCAGCCCCAACGTCGTTCTATTATGCAAAGGATATTGCATACCTTGCGCACGAACCGGTACTCAGGAAACTGCGAGAACACAAGGCATTCGCGAAAAAGCTTTCGCGCGCTCTTGGGAGAGGCGAATGGAGCGATGCAAAGAGTTTGGAAGAGAATAAGCCGGTGTATAAGCTGGACCATATAGTCAAGGAACGGTGCGTAGAATCGGCCATGAAGTCAATCAGGTTTCGCTCACAATTTCGATAGGTATCCGACATTCATCGATGCCGTTCGAGACATAGATGATGCACTATGCATGATCTTTTTGTTTGCTTCTCTCCCTTCGAATACTCGCGTACCACCTACCTTGGTTGAAAATTGTGCTCGGCTCGCGGCTGAATGGCAACTCTATGTCATGCATTCTCGGTCTCTTCGAAAGGCATTTCTATCTATCAAGGGTGTCTATTACCAGGCCGAGGTCATGGACCAACCTGTAACATGGCTTGTACCCTACCAATTTACCCAGAACGTTAGTCATTCTTCCACATGAAGAGGAACTTCCAAACTCACAGCCCACCAGATCCCCGCCGATGTCGACGTTCGCGTTATGCTCACCTTCCTCGAACTTTACCAGACCCTGCTCGGTTTTGTTTTCTTCAAACTCTACACCGATGCAGGTTTAGTATACCCACCTCCACTTGACACAAAGAAGGATGAAGGAGCAGCGGGTATCGGTGCTTTCGCTATTCAAGACACATCCCGCCCTACCACGAAACCCTTACCCAAAACTAAGGTGGTCGAGATTGAAGGCCGCCAAGTAACTAGCAAGGACGTACACAAAACTATCAAAAGCCTAGCTGCATCCACTACTGCGGACAGTAATCCCGACGTCGACATGGCAAGTCCAGAAAACACAAGTGCCAACGATGAGGAAGACTTCGTCCCTCAGCCTTCAAAATCCGATCCCCAATCCGTCGCATCCCTTCCCACACTGCATTCACTACAATCCCTTCCTCCTACCCTGAACACCAGCCTTTTCGCGCCGTATACATTCTTCCTCTCCCGAGAAACCTCAAGACCTATATTCGAATTCCTCGTTCGGTCATTTGGAGGTCGAATTGGATGGCCCGCGTCGTCCGGGTCTGGTTCGCCTTTCGACGAGAACGATGACTCGATCACCCACGTTATCATCGACAGGCCGATAGTTGAGAGACCAGATGAGACCCCCGAGGAACGAGAACGAAGGAGTCGGCGAAAGTACATTCAACCACAATGGATCGTCGATTGCATTAATGCCGGAAAGATTCTGGTCGAGGGTCCTTATGCCCAGGGTGTCAGCGAACTTCCTCCTCACCTGAGTCCGTTCGGTGAGCAGCAAGGGGCTTACGATCCGACGGCACAGGCAGGCGAGGACGCCGATATGGAGGACGAAGAGGAAGAAGAGGAGGTGGAGATGGATGAGGACGGAGACGGTGATGACGATGAGCGAGAGGAGGATGAGGAGGATGCCTCAGCCAATGCGTTGAAGGCTATCGCCGAGGCTACGGATGAAGCCTCGCTCCGGACTGCAGAACTTGCAGCTGAGGCGGCTGGCCTGGACTCAACAGCGTTCGAGAAGGAGGTTGCTAAAGCTCGTCGCAAGTTCAAGAAAGCAGCGAAGGAGAAGAGCAACGTTGAAGATAAAGAGAAGGACATGAACAAGATGATGATGAGCAATAAGCAACGTAAACTGTACGAGAAGATGAAGCACAGTCAAAACAAGCGTTCTGATGAGGTTTGTTTCCTGTTCGTGCCGGCAGTTCATATTCTGATTCATTTGGAAATGCAGCGCGCCAACCTCCAGGCGAAGAAACGGGACATTCAGAAACAGAAGGCGAAATCAAAGTCATAGATATGGCCGTCGTCCCTCTTTGTTTCTTCCGCTTTTCGTTAGGTTTAGCTTTTTCGTGGACAGATATGTACGAGTTCAACTACATGGCTTGCTTTCTGTCCACCTTTCGTGGGTTGAACTTCGAAGATTGTGAATTTTTGGCAGCTGAGCGAGTACAACTCGTTAACTACGGACTTTCCTTTCCAGACACTTGACTAGGTTGTGTTGCGTCTCCCCCACCAGCCAACTCGCGTCAACGCCTTCCACACCGTCCGAAAACGGCCTGACACACACATTTGCCATTGCGATGAAAAGGTCCTCTAAGATCCATTTTAGCCTTGGACCGGTCAGTTCAATCGCTGGCTCCGCGTTTATCTCCAGGAGCTTGACTTGCCAACGCCCAATGTCGCTACTCGTGTGCGTTATCAAAAAGTCCACGCCAAAGAGTTCAAAGGCATTGGGTAGCGGCTGGACGACTTAAAGTTAACGAAGGATTCGAGAATCGACTATTCTGCCCCACCTGGAAGTTTATAGGATCGCGTAGTGCTGCGTTGAAGGTTTCCTCCAGGGCCTGTCTCATCTGCGACAAAAGTTCGGCAACATCCTCTTCCGTGAAGACACGCGGTGTTTCTCCGGGATGAGAAAGTACGTTGCAGCCTATCAATTCAGTGAGAAGTCGGACACCTTCCTCTCCACGGTCAGTCTGCAAAGACGTGTTCGTAAGATGGCAGGCCAGGTCGATGTCGCCTTCCTGACGGTCTGGGGGTCGGTAAGGCTTGGAAGAAAAGAGAGCGAGGACTCGATCGTAAAGATAAAGTGTGAGGGCTCCAGAAGCCACACAGTACGCTCTAAGGTGAAACTAGTGGGGGGATGGTTGAGGATCGCCATGGGAGAGAAGTTGAAGGGCTATCACTTGCTTTGTGGCCTTGGAGTTCGTGGAAAGACGGTTTCCCGGTGTCGTTTAGTGGTACTTCGAGAGGATCGAACAGTAAAGGATCTGCTAGGTATTCCTGCGCGAGACTGTGAACTGATAGTCGCGGTAGTTTACCTCGAAAACACACCTGAATCACAAAATGGCGGAGCTGAGAAGTGACTACAGCGGTCCCATTTGGACCTTCCCCGCCACTCTCTTGCTCTTCCTCATCCTCGTCGCTGTCGCCGCCCTCAAATTCTTCGAATATGCTCTCCAGTGACTCGCGGTCGGAAAACAGCCTGATACCATTGCCACGATCGGCCATCCCTCTGCGTTTCGTATGGATGTGAATGTTGGTGACGAGTTTCATACTGGACTTGCACTCAACGGCTTCAAGATCCACCATGTCTGAGATTTCTCTAGCTCTTGTCCAAGCTCCCAGAGTTCGTCCGCAAAAATTTCATCGAGCTCGTCTACGAATGAGATTTCTATCTCATATGTTCGCGGCCACGCGTGCTTGAGAAGCAAGCCGGAATTTTTGGTGAGATGTGTCGAGATGCAGCGTGATAAAAAGTGTTTCCGGATCAGACATTTGCGGAATGTGTAGGAGGACGACAAGACCGATTCTCGCTGTAAATTAACGAGTTCATGATCGATTTCATCGTAGGATGACCACTGTATGGATCGGGAATCTGGTGCTGGATTTGAGTTGGTTATCTGAGCATCTGGTAGGACCTTTTGTAGGGCATTCCGAACGAGCGAATCCGTGAGAGGAGCAGAGGGCCAAATAACTTTTGCGACTGACATGGGAGTTTGTGCACAAGAATTCAAAAAGTTGCACGTGGTGGTGAAATCACAGGCGACTTGACGCGCGCTGCTCGTTGCCGTTGCCTAGCGTCCACCTCGGCCATACTGTTTCGTCCCGCAGAAAAATTGGAATTTTAAGCTGGACCCTCACAACCAAGGGTTTGCTTTTCTTCCACCATCGTCCATGGCAAATAACTACGTGTTTTCGCTGCAGCCAACGTTCACTCAAGGCTTCATCATCGGCCAGCTTTCGATTCTTATACTGCTCTATTTCATCCTCAGATATCTCTTCCTTGACTCTACCAAATACCCGTTCGAGACTTCTTCATATCATCCGAAGGTTGCCAGCGACTCGTTAGCCAGAAGTCAACACATTTCACTACAGACCGAGTCTTCTACAGACGAAAAGGCAGAATCCGAATCTGCGGAATGGTTTGCCTTGCTGTTACACCAGGTGCGTGATTTCCCCGAACGCGTCGTTAGTGCTCTACTGAAACTTTATATCATTTCCTGCAGGTCGTGGACGTCTACCGTTCAAAATTGAGAGATGATTTATCTGGTCCTGCTGGAGATGAGGTTGCTCGTCAACGTGTGGAGGATTTCGCGAATAAGATTCGCCCTGCTGGTTTCCTGGTGAGTTCCTCGATATTTTTGACGGTGGTCGGCTAGGCCTGACGACTCCCTTTAGGACCATATTGTTATTCACTCTGTAGACCTCGGGAAATCAGCGCCCCGTCTGTACAATGGTCGTCGCCATCGTCCGTCAGAGGATCAACCAGCGGTGCGGTGCCTTCCTTTCCATTCGTACCTTGTACTGATCACAAGCACCCAGGAAATCGAGTTTGATGTCGACTACACGGACTCCGTATCAGTATCGCTCTCTACGTCTTACCTATTCAACTACCCCATGCCCTCCTTTGCCCGACTCCCAGTATCCTTGACAATATCGCTCTCCCTCTTCAAATCCCAGGTGAGGATCTACCGCCGACTGTGTCTTGCCCTATTCAGAACACGCCCTCCAGATATCCATTGTACCTCCATCACCGACAGCACCGGCACCAGTCATGACGTTTTCAATATCCCCGGCATTCACCCTTGACCTGACCACAGCATCTCTCATGGGGAGCAGAGCCAAACTGGCCAATGTTCCAAAACTACACGACCTCATACAACATCAAGTCCACCGAGTACTAGCTTCTCGTGCGACTTGGAAAGTTGTCCTTCCCGGGTTAGCCACCGTCGCCCAAGCCAAGCACGAGATCAAAAAAGAGATGGCGTCAGAGTAAGAGTTTGGCTTTCAGGTCTGGCGCGGAAGTAGAAGTATTTATGCGCTCTTATACGTCCTTCGGGTGGACAAACCGACCGTTGCTTATATGTGCTTGCTACTTTACCCGCTTTTTGTACTAACTAATCGCCCCAGCTACTCCTTACGGTCCTTCATGTATCCAGTAATACCAGCTCATTCAGGCATTCCGGGGACTCATTCCTATTGCGTACAGTATGTGCTGTTTGTAACGACAACCAATGATCACTTATTTCCCTCCAATTATGGCGGTAGCGAACGTGATAAATTGAGAACATTGAGAACATTACAAGTGGTATTCTTCAGGTAATTAGCCCTGCAAATGCCGACTGTACACGCTCTCATACACCAATCCTGTCCAACCATTCCTCGATCTTCACAAATGCGTCTTGTCCCTCTACATCATCGACAACGATCGTATCAACAGCTTGAGGATCTCTGAGCAGTCTATGCTCTTTCCGGAGGACCTCCATCTGACTTGGAGTCGAAACCACCACGATAGGGAAAGTCGGCTCAAAGTCGTATTCGGGTAGCGACGTCGGTAAGATTCCAGACTTCACTGCAGCGTCATTCGACGGGGGTGGTGAGATCAAGACGAGCCCAGTCGCCGGGTGAGAAGAGATGTATGTCTGGGCTATGAGGCAAGCTGCATCCCTTGCGAAAATGACGGGAGCGAACGGGATGGTGGTCAACCTGATTGCGGAGCGTAGTTCTGTGTGGATGAATGTCCCCCCACATGTGCAGGATTTAATATTGATTCATGAAAAGAAGGAAGTAGCACGGCATTTCGCCACAGACACACGTACGGGACTCGAAGTACTCCATCAAGGTTTTAGATTGATTGGTTCCTTCAGCAGGTAGATGGATGTCGACGTCCAGGCAGGTATATCCTTTGTCAGGATACATTCGCGCAAAACCGTGTCGGAACCTGTAGAATATACCGTCGCAAAACGGGACTTGCATCGATAAAAATTGAGAGTTCAGTAGCCTTGTAGATTACCGGTTGGGAGCATGCCACTCGGAAGCAGAGACGAAGACAAGTGGTGTCGGTACTAATCTGGGTGCTGAGTTGGCAGGTTCTCGCAGAATTTGAGAGAAAGATTTGGCATGAGCAGCGCGTTGAGAAAGCCGTAGGTCAGAGAATCTCTGGCGCATTGTCGAGAGGAACATCATGGTCGCGGTCATTGTGGTCGTGAGTGAGGAAGGTCTTGCTTAGTCACAGCTTCACTTTTCCGACCATGTCCTCCACTTCCTCAAATATCGTCTTCGATGATATATTCACGACCAGCGCAATAGACAAGGAGGGCAAAAAATTTGACCGAGGTGAGTTATGATACTCAATACAGAGCGAAAGTACTCAAGCTTGACCTACCCTAGTATCGCGTCTGTACGCTCACTCAAAAAACTATGATATGGACCTTACGCTTGATTACAATATCGAGTTGTTCCCGTTGCAAAGCAATCAAAATTTCGCCCTTGCCCTTGCATCTTCACTAGTCCGAGGTGGCCCAAGTGGGGGTGCAAATGACAATGCAGACGATGAGGACAAGGAAAGGGATGTTTGGCGGCCGGATGGAAAAGGTAGGAAGGGACTCGAGGAGGACTACGACTATGTCATGTACGGAAAAGTACGCCCTCAGTCTTCCTCTTCAAAGTGTTTGCTCTGACTGGCCTCTTCCTAGGTGTACAAGTTTGATGGAGGAACCGCGGAAGTTGTGTACGTCTCCTTCAACTCATCGCTCTCTTGACGACCCTCTAACGGACACCTCATTCTCCAGGACTGCCTACGCTTCATTTGGAGGACTGCTCATGTCCTTGACGGGGTCATTCCGACACATGACTAACATCGTTTTGGGCGATCCGATATACATTCTCCTCCGCACATAAAAAACCGCGTTGAATGTGATGCTACCCCGTTATATGGTCTTGTTTCCGCTTAGAACAGTCTTGCCCAGTATCGCCTGCATTCCCATCGCGTTGTGACGCTTGGTACTGGAGATGGTGATGTATCAATTAGACTCGTTGGCCAGCGTTGGTACTTATATGGAGGTGGCGGATGTGCATTAGTATCAATCAAGTTTCAAGTATTAGCTAGCCAGAGCTGAACACGGCGGCCGACCGTGTACGAATAAATATGGGTGCATATGAAGATATGTTCTAATGTACAGTTGGACGATAAGACATGGTGGCCCGTAAGTGTAAGATACAGTAAATGGACTCGTAGACGTCGTAAAAACGACTGCAATATAAGTTCGCTTTAATAATATAAGCAGATAAGATGAAGGGAGGGAGAAGCACAAAAAGTTTGTTGTGATGGCGAAGAGGAACGCAAAGCTTGCTGCAAGATCAGGATAAAGCAAAAGAGGGAGAGAGCAGAGAGACAAAAAAAGATGAAATGCAATACCGTTTAACCCATATTCAACCACATTACGCTCTAAGATCGCGCAATCTATCAATCACGTCCACCATATCTGCATCTTTATATGTCCATCTTTCGTCGCCACTTCCCCAAAAGCGACGGCCCTTCATCGCAATATCAACCTGCACTGCAGGACTAGACTGAGATGATGGCCTATATGAGGTGTGCGACACAAGGTCGGAAATGGGCAACGACCCGGAGAGGTCGTGGTATCCGACGCCAAAAAATTGAGCGAGCTTGGCTGCCCGTCGACGCCGTTCCTGAAACGCTGTCCTAGCAGCACGCGATAATTGATCAGGATCATCCGGCGAAATAACGGAATCGCGGTCATCAGACTCTGTAACCGCGTTTGGTGACCCAAAATTATCCTCCATCGCGCCAGCTACAGAGAAAAAGTTGTGTTGCTGTTGTTGCTGCTGTTGGTCTGATGTATCCGATGGCTTGGATGGGAGTGTGGGAACGACGTCCACGTATTGCGACGGCTCTTGGCCCAAAGGTAGCTTTGAAACAGGAGTCGGTTAGCAAGGACAATACATACCAAGTCAATGATGGAGTCGAACCTGTTGAGTGTCTTTTCGCGTAGCTTGCGTTACCCTGCTTTCACAGCCGAAATTCTGAACGTAACGGCGGTGGAATGCAACCGGGTCGTCAACGGACGGAGAAGACTTTGCCGAGGCCTCAGGTACGGTCGAACGCGACCTTCTGAGTGGTGGTTTCAAGGAAGAATTGCGAGAATGACCGCGTCGTAGAGGAACAGCATCCATACTTTTGCGGAATTGCAGATCGTCCGCGGGATTTGACTGTCGAACAGCCGATGAAAGGACGTCTGGGGGTAATTTATCTTCACCCAGACGTCGTCGAAGTTTCGCCAGTCGTATATGATTTATGTGCTCGTAGGATATGGGGCCAGTCACAGCCCCTGGCGTAGCAGTACTGGGTGATGAGTCTGCCTCCCTCGTTAACGAGGACTTCGGAACTGTAGGTGTTTCCAGAGGTTCGTCTGCTTCATGAAGCATGCTGACTCTTATGTTGGGCTGAGACGGGGCTTTTCGAGCAACGTGCCGGCGTTTTGAAGACGCCTGAGATGTGACGGTAGACACTGACGAGACAGATCTTCGATGCGATGAGGAAGAGCTGGAGCCACTGGATGTGTGACCAAATCCGTAGGCAGGTGGGTGAAACTGAGAAGCTTGTTGGATGGACGACGGGACTTCACCGAAGACTCTGCTGAGTTTACGCGTCTTTCGCAATAAAATGGCTTTCTCCTGAGGATTGAGCTCGTTGGTTGTCGGAGGAACGTCGACAGTCGAGAAAGAACGCGTGCTGTCCATGGGAGGCGGGACGAAGGGATTAAATGGGAAAGAATGGGGAGCACTTGTCGATGAAAGTGAATGAGAATGAGAAAAGGAAGAGAGAGAAGGGGATAGCGGAGGAGAGGAAGGACCAAGAGAGGATATAGTAGACGTTTGACTTGATTTTCTACTAACAGGTGACGGGGACAAGTTGAACAGCCGGAGTGAGAATCTGTTACGCAAATTCCGCTTTGGCTGCTCATTAACATCGACATCGCTGCTGGAGCTGCCAATGTTGGCCATTATGGATGCCATTATTGCAGAGAAGATGGTGGACAAGAAGAAAGCATTACCGAGACGGTGACTCCGCCCTGCGGGGCTGCGCCATCTAGCCGAACCTCTGAGAAAAATCAAATCACAACAGGATCGGGATCCCAATGGCAATATCAAATTTGTGCGAGCGACATGTTCCACCACATTGCACAACAACTGTTACAATTACAATATGAGCTCCGTCTAATACCCAATGTCATTTATTTAATCTACTCATTAATTCCCTCATTACGATTATTCGTCCGAAGTCTCCCATATTCGAGAACAGAGGGCATTCGTACTAGGGATACTCGTTGCGCACATCGTGTCTTGTTCCATTCCTCTGCCTCCTCCTCCTGCGCAGTATAGAATTTTTCATGCGTCCGCACCTCGTCACTCGTCCGGGGTGACGTTCCATCTGTAACCGTAGTTAGACTCTCCTGTGGCGTTTCGCTTTCCCGCCATGAGCCACCACTACTATTTTGCATTGATTCCATGCTAATCGTCCGTGACTTGCTTCCAGTTCCCAAAAGGTCAGATGCAGATGCATCCTGATCATCCGGGGTCGACCATTCTGGTGCAAAGTCTAACGCAGAGTGGAATGACTGCACTGACCCAGTGGCAGATTCAGGTCTGGGTAGAGGAGGCGGGGATGGTGTGCACGGGCTAGATGGCAAGGAGACCGATGAAGACGAATCCGGATTGGCATCGGTTTCATGATACGAAAAAGTCATGTGGGGTACACCCTTGGAGCGGTCTTTACTTCTTCGGGCGGGACTATTCTGCTGCTGCTGTTGCTGACTCTGCAGAGTTTCCGTAGCGACTCGTAGAGCCTCCTTCTTCGCTCGGCTCCAATCCTGGGCTTCCGCGGCTAGATCACGAAATAGTACGTCCCTATGACATGAGAACTTTGCAATGTCCAGGCGAGTCTGCATGATTCGCTTGGCTACGCCTTGAACAGCCACTATGAGTCGCTCGCGGGTCGCGCGCTGGAAGGGGGTAAGGGTGACAATGTTCTTGACGAACCGCATATCTGAATCAAGCTGCGTTTGGGAAGCCGATATCTTGGAGTCGAGTGACTCGACTTTAGAGAGGACGACTCTGGAGCGAGAGGGCAGTCTTTGGCTGTCGTTCAATAGGGACTCCGGTGACACAGGACAGGTACCAGAGTCTTCAGCACTTGGACGCACCAAGTTGTCGTCATCGTCAGGAACTCCATCAGGTGAAGCAGACCGTCCCGCTGCCAAATCAGCCTTGACCTGGTCGAACGTCGCGATGAACTGGTCAGCGCCTTCGACCTCGGGTGCCTCAGGAGAATCCATGATCATTCCACCCGCAATAGTAACCCTTCTTCCGGGAGGCTTCTTGACCGGCGTGGACGTCGAGACATCTCCAACAAGCATACCCATGAGATCGCGAGAACTGTCCTTGTCCCAATTCTTCACCCTCGGATGTCCCTGGGTGTACTGCAGGTCGTGCAGATGCGATGTAGCTGCGGCGACGCCAGTCAAGTGAACATCCCGCCCAGACATACCGAGCGGCCTCATGCGGACTCCCGTTGACTTGAAGGCACTAGCATAGTTGATCCTAGATACCCATTGGTTCATGTCCTCGTCTGTCGAAGCGCCCCATAGTATGTGGCGTCCATCAGGCATAACAAACCGGAAGGTACATTCGTGCTAGCATCAACAAAGGATAGGTGTGCATCAGCTTGTGAAATCTACCCCGTCCGAGCATCATACGCTACCTTGGTGTAGGACTTGTCGAATACAGCAATGCAGTCCTTGACGGACAGAAGCTCATCCGGCCTAAAGGTCTGACTCGACAGCTGTTCCGAGAACAACGTACGCGCCCAAGAGGGATCCCGAAAGAGTAAGAGTTGGGAACCAGTCAGGATGACGGCCCAAGGTCTCCACTTCCTGTTTGAGGCCTTCTTCCCGCCGACGAGGATATCGTCCTTTCGATTGAGTATGCCAACTTTAGTGACCTTGAGGGTGGCAGTCTCTGGAACAGGATGTCGGTCGGTACCAGATGACCCCAGCGTACCAACCAGGGGACTCGGTGGGCCACCCGCAACGCTGAGGTTGAACATGGCAGGATTCACGCGCGACGGGTCAGGCCCGACCTCCACCGTGTTCGGCTGGGCGAATGACCGTTGTAGTTCCCTCTCGTCCCAAGGACCGCACGTACCCTCGTAGAGGTAGGGTTCTTCGAGCGGAATAAACTCCTGGACATCGACGCGTAACGGGGACAATAGATTCTGTGGGCAAGCACAGTCAGATCACTTCTCGCAATGGATAGCAAAAGAAAACCAACATTCGAGATAAGATAATAAGGGTCAACCTTGTTATTGCCTTTGCCCAAGATGGTCGACCCACTTCCACCCGTCATGGAAGGCGAAGCCACATTGCCAATGGAGAGCCTGGATGGTGTACTCTCTGTAACCAATCCCCGCTGACCATTCACATCCACAGGATCTTCAACAAAGATGAACGGGGCGAAAACGATGTTATCATAGAAACACTGAAAAATCGAGTGTGAGATAATGGTGATTGAGCTCGGAAGTTGACACCTACATCCAGAACTTCCGGTGCTACTCCGGGAAGCCGGGTGTTCTTGATGTAATCTGCCTTGGTCATCTTACGCTTGTTTGATTTGTTGAAAGCGTCGGTGTGTAACATAATGAGGCTGAAGGCGAGGATGTAAGGATGATCTAGTCAAAGGGTCATTGAGATTTGTCTTCATGAGTAAGGTTATATGACCAGACCTTCAGAAGTAAAGAGACCAGAATGACTCTGATGATAACGTGAAGCGAAAGCCTCCATAACGCGATCTATTTGTTGGGTTTCTCTGGGAAGGCCGACATCCATGAGTAATCGGCGAAGCGCCACGTCCAAAGGGTCTTCTCTGAAGTCGAACTGGTTTATGTACATTTTCAAACACTCGACGTGAAAAGGGTCGGTTCTACGAAGCAGAACATTAAAATAACCTCGACATTGAAGGAAAGAGTAATGCGTACGTTGAGGCCAAGATGCCTGCTATCTCAGACTTGCTGACAGATGCCTCCAGCCGTTTCAAATAGCCCTGCGGAGTTTCCTCATCTACCTGGGGCTTAGGGATCTCCATTGATCGTTTGGAAGACGAAGTCCGTGCGGGAGGCGTTGGTAAGGAGGGTGACGCGGGCAGGGGCTGAGCGGGGGACGAGGAAAATATGTTCATTGAGAGGCGATGGAGAAATGGTGGATTGGTTTGTGCACGCGGACGCAGGAAATCGGAAGTGTTCGCTGTGGGTCCCTGTTTAGGGGGTTCCATAATTGGATCGGTGGTTAGAGGTGGTGTGGGAAGAGGGGACTCGGTAAGAGGACCAGGGATGTCAGGTAGAAATTTAGCAGTACTCGGGCTCGGTCCATCCGCAGTGGCAGGGCGACGAGGCGGTCGCCGTTTTTTGGGTGGAGGGTCACCGACCAAAGGATTCTCCCCCCTTCGGGGAGGTTGGCGGGAGCTGCCTGCTCCGATCCGGTCTGAGTGACTTCTGGATAGTCCACGAGTATGGTGTGATTGCCGATCCGCTGAAGGCGACGATAAGTCCACATTGAACGGAGAGATGGGGGTAAAAGTGGGTAGAGGAACAAAAAGCTCCTTGGGTGGACTTGGTGCTTGAGAAGGAGCCTGAAACGAAGGATCTGAACTACCTCCACCGAGCGAATTCTTCTTTCGAGACCAAAAAGAGGATTTGCGGACGAGAGATTTGGTCGGAGAAAGAGCCGAGCTGGGGGCACTTTCCTTCTCTTTCCCTTTGCCCTTAGCTTCGGAAGACCCAAAGCTCAGAAACGATCCAGGACCTAACGATAACCCACGGGTTTTTCGACTCCTCGGTCCAGAGTCTGTCTGTTCTGGTCGGTCGACCGCAGAGATCGCCCTGCCTTTACTGCGCCGAGAATCTAGTCCGGCTGGTATAACAGGGGATTCTTCCGACGACGAGGAGAATGCGATTGTGTTTATCTCGGAAGATGAAGTCGAAGCATGGGGAAGTACGTGAGGTAGGCCGAGTCCCAAAGCAGCATGCGCCAGCGCTGCAGTTGATGAGGAGGGCCGTGACTTCAATGATATCTTGGAAGGAGATGGATCGGGGAAAGACAACAAGGGTGGCCTTCTGATTGCTTCTACGCTCTCCTCGGTAGATGGTTGCCTGGAAGGTGTGAAGTATGAAGGTTTCTTGGCTTGTTCTGTCTTCGGAGTAGGAGGTAATGCCTTGTCCACCTTGAAGTTCGATGACCTGGGTGAAGGTGCGGATTCCACAGCCATTCCAGGCTCAGGAACTGAGGTCGGAGGTGAAACAATGTGGGATGTTGCGGGTCTCTTCCTCCACGGTGGGGTAAAGAAATGAGTGGTTGTCTGTGTAGTTGTTGTAACTACCTCAGTCCTAGTGATTGTTGTTTCTGAGAAGAGAACTGGAGATGATTCGCTTTCCTTGTAGGCAGGGGGTGGACGAGCTGTATCGTTGTGGTGAAGAGGACGTTTTGGACTGGACCCAAAGAAGCCAACCATGAATTATTACGACGAGAACGAGTAAAGTAACTCAGTGAGAAGCTATGAGCGAACTAATATGTCGTTATTTGGGTGAGGCCCATCGCTGAGAGGAGTGAGAACGTTGGAGGGAATGGCGGGCTCGCCGTGTGACTGACGGTGATTGTCGTCACACGAACCTAATTTGTGGGCGCCTATCCCACCCTGTCACCGTCGGCCCATTCTCAGCGGCTGACCCTGGGTGCACACTGCACAACCTGTGGACCGCAGTGGACGCTGGACCAACGCTGGACCATGTCAGAAGAGCCCGGATCGTCGACACCCTCTAGGAAACGCTCGAAATGGCAGGATCAAGACGACGAAGAATTAGAATCTGCTCCTCAGCCCAAGCGACGTGTCAGGCCCAAAAATACCCGTTCATCTGAACTCTCAGCAGAGCCGTCTCCTCCACCAGCACAATCCCCAGCTCAGCCCGGTCCTTCCTTCGTTCGAAACTCGCATAGTATCTATGTTCCTCCTCGGACATTTCATCCTCCAATTCTACCCTCTCGATCCGTCTACAGCTATGAACGGTTGAACCAGATAGAAGAAGGATCATATGGTGTAGTTTTTCGGGCCAGAGACAAGCAGACCGGCGATATCGTTGCTCTGAAAAAGTTCAAGCTTGACGAGGAAAAGAATGGGTTTCCAATAACTGCCCTTCGCGAAATCAACGCGCTTATCTCGTGTCGACACGAAAATGTGGTCAGAGTGAGGGAGGTAGTAGTAGGCGATACACTGACACAGTACGTCGCAAATCTTAATCAAGCCTCAAAGAACATTTGATGATATGCACTCTACACTGGCCATGAACACTCCAAGAGTCTTTGTAGTCATGGACTTCATTGAACACGACCTCAAGTCCCTTCTCACCCTCATGCCTACACCATTTCTACAATCCGAGGTCAAGACTTTGATGCTCCAGTTGCTTTCAGCCGTGAAGCACTGTCACTCCAACTGGATACTACATCGCGATCTCAAGACAAGCAATCTGCTCATGAACAACAGAGGCACTATCAAAGTTGCGGACTTCGGTCTTGCGAGGCGGTATGGAGATCCTGTAGGCGTGGGGGGAATGACCCAACTTGTGGTCACCCTTTGGTATCGGTACGTCTCTTCCATTCCAAACCGTCTTACCACTCTCAAGCACCTTCAAAGGGCTCCTGAAATTCTGCTCGGCGCAGAGAAGTATTCAACAGCGGTCGATATGTGGTCCGTCGGATGCATCTTCGCAGAACTCCTCTCCAAAGAACCGCTGTTCCAAGCCAAAGGCGAGCTGGAACTGATTTCCATGATCTTCAAATTGTTGGGACCCCCTACGAAGGACTCATGGCCAGAGTATACCACCCTCCCACTTGCAAAGACCATCACCCTCCCATCACCACAACCCCACCAGTTCCGCCAGAAATTCCCGTATCTCACCACTTCAGGACTCGACCTCATGATGTCGCTTCTGACCTACGATCCGGAGCGCAGAATTACAGCAGAGGAAGCGCTTCAGCATCCTTATTTCACGTTTGTACATTCCCAATGCCCACTCGTCTCTTTCATACTGAGGGTTTCCTTTCTTTCTTTCAGTGAATCACCGCTACCTAAGCATCCGGACCTGTTTGGTTCTTTCCCATCCGCGGCTGCTGGAGAAAAGTGTGTCTTACCACTCATAATCACTGTTATTCGTGAGGCACAAGCTATCATTTGCAGGAAACGCAAGATCTTTGACAGTCCTTCGGCGCCCGTCCGAGCAGCAGACTATAAACTCTTGACTGAGTTCGATCTTCCGTAGGTACCGGCAAACACCGCATGAGATGCCCTAGGAAAGGTACCATATTTCACCCATGTACTCCAGTACCCCTCCACCAACCAGTACAGAGGAGTTTACGACGACGCTCTCAGGGAGAAAATGAACGTACAAACAAGAAAAGTAGCGAGATTCGAGTAAGAGCTAGATAGTGTTCGCACTGGGCACTGCGTGGGCTCACGTCCCCGAAACCTGCTTTACGGCTCGTCCGGCAGAAGGTTGAGATGTTCTCGCATCTTCTGGAATCTCCTGCTCGTCCGCTCCATATCCCCACATCTGTCATAGTATTCCCTGACCTCCTCAAGCGTGAAACGATGTTGCTCCGCAATTCCCCTTAAACCTTGGTCGACGACATGTTCTGCAACGACGACCATCGCTTGCATAGTTTGCTGAGAGGCAGCATCCTGGTCGAGAGGCTCTCTAGAATCATAAGTGAGGGGGGGAAGGTGTGGGAAACGAAAACACGATTCACTCACATCATCTTCAGCTTTTTTTCGTCCTGTGTACTTCGTTTAGCCCAAGGTGGCAGAACTCCGTCCGGTAGACGAACCGCCCAATTAGTATTCTCATCCTCGTTGGTAGTACTAGACCCAGGCTTCTGGGCCAGGACCGGCAGGAAAGACACTGGGACGTTCTCTGGTTGATATACAGCCCCCGGAAGAACCTGGGAGTCGGTGCTTGCCCCTACTACGAATTCAGGCGGGGGCTGCTGTAGCGTCTCAATTCCGTTTTTGGGTGCTGCTCGCTTTCGCTTCTTTCTCGGTTTATCGTCTTCTTCTTGTCGGACATACCCGTACTGTACTTTGTCACCGGGATTGGGTTTCGTCTCGTGGACAATCTCGTCTATGATTTTATCGAGCTTCTCGGCATGCTTCTTGTATCGCTCACGCCAGGATTGCCAGGTATGCCTCTGGACCCATGTGTATCCTGGCATCTCTTTCTACAGATACGTTCAGTTGTTGCTGAGGGCAATACAAGATCAGGATGGTCACCATTTCGCATAGCTGCATGTACAGTTTATTCCCTGTTCTTCCGCCTGTCTCCTTGTAAGGGATTTTGAGGGCAATCCACTCGCATAGCTTTCTTTCGTCCTCGTCGTTAAATTGTGTACGTCTTTGCGGGGGTTGTCAGAGATTGGTGAAAGGTTCATGCCGGGATGAGAAAAGGAACGTACTCTTCGCCTGCCCGCCTGCCTCCAGGATTCTTGTAGACATGCGGGGTGAATGACACGGATTCCTTCTCCAGACATCGATTGACCCATTCCAGAGACTCGACGTATTTGTTCGGACTATGATGAGTGAGTTTTACGAGGGTCGCAAAAACGGGTGTTTTGGAGTCTGCAATTATGACTCGAGCATCTTGTAATGTGGAGAATGGATTACCGCCCGCATACTAGGAAGAACTAGGTGTCAGAAAAAGAGGATGTCAGAGAAGCGGTCGGAAACGATGCTCACAAGAATTCGGGACGTGATTTCGTCTCTGAACTTGGGATTCTGAATACTCTCGTGGATATGAATCGACATTGGCTGAAATCCAGGCTCCTCTACGAATATCTGCTTCAGCAATGCACCAGCGGTTTGGCATGCTTCGACATATGTATAGGGCACAACGTGTAATCTGACATCCGGTCGCGTTCGCTCGCGAAGCAGACGCTCTGCATCAGGTTTCCCTAGCTCGATGAGTACTATACTTCCGCTGGGCGGAACGCTTCCTCCTATGACTTCGCCTCCATGAGCCTGAACGTGTACGTTAATCGATTGGAGCAGAGAACGAGGTTGCGATAGCCCACAGCGATTGTTTGGAGGAGATGATCCCTGATGTCTTGCGATATGTCTTCTTGGATAAAAAATTGGATGGGAGTTCCTGTGTTACCCACGAAAAGCTGACTCTGTTATGGTTTAGCATTGTCATGAGAGTTTTGCAACAAGTGCTTCACCATTGTATACTCTTGGTACTCCGAGATTGGGGTCAGGGTTTGAGGAGGAATTAGGTTTAGGGCAATTAGGGTTGGGGTTTGTTTGGCTTTAGCACTGCTGCTGCGTGCATGTCGAGACAGCGGGCTTGCTCAGAAAATTATAAAAGAATGTATTGGATGATAGAGATACATTGCCAGGTCACAGTCTTCCGAAAGATTACCAAAGGGTCATATAAGCCGGAGTAATAATGGTATTCTTTTGTGCAAAATCCCATCCTGTCTATACCGTCGTGTGTCATGAATTCGTTGGACAGAGCCGCAAAATCCTGAACGATCCAGCGTTCCTCTCACAAATATATATCTCGTCCTCCTTCCGCCCCAGAAATAGAACCTCATCGTGGAACTCCGGTTCTGCATCACCTCCGAGGTTGAAATCGGTTTTACCAGTGGGTGACTTGGCTGACAGCGGTCCCGACTTGGTCGAACGAGGAAGACTACCGCTGGACTTCGTCTGTTTTCCGCCACCCATGAATGCTGAGGTTGGCGTCGCCGGTAGTACTGTCGACGCGTTCGAGTTGGAGGAGACTGAGACGGGCGTACCAATCCTCCAAACGAATGGCTGCCTTCGGTTCATCGCCGAAGGCGCAGGGCTGAATTGGGGTAGTGAACCGCGCGAGGCATCTGCAGGTCGTAAGAGAGCATCCCCCAAATCCACAGCTTCCACGCCGCCTTGCCTCATAGCAATGAGAACCGAGCGGTCCTTGATATCTACGGCCTCAATGCGCTTCACATCGCCCATCCGCCCAGTTAAGGAGCTTGGTTTGGAGTCATCGTCTCTGGAAGGATTATCATCATCGCTCCAGAAGAACCGGTCCTTCAGCACTGATCTACCACGAGCATCGACGATGGTGGTACTGTGTCCTCCCCGAGATGAATAAAATAGGGCTGGCGGTCCAAAATGTTTTGGCTGTGCAAGTAAGGATATCGGTTTGAGAAGTGGTTTATCGGTTGGCTGGAAGGGTGGGGTTGTTGCGGAGGAATCGATTGAGATAGACGCTGGCCTAGGCGGCTCCTGTGGTCTTACGATGGGAGGAACCGGCGCGCCAGGACTGAACGGATGTGTAGGATCAATACTTTGTTGCCTAAGATCCCTGAGAAGCGTGAAGTTCGTATCTTCCTCTCTACGCACAGGCAGATCCGCAGGTAACAAGCTATCTTTGTACCAAGATTGCATTAACGAGGCTTTCCATGGCCCTATAAAGGAGGTGAGCCAAGCCGTTAGAAGCATGCAAGTCCAGACTCACCATGAACGACTCCTTTCGGATCGAGGTAGAACCACCTGCAAGGTGCCGTCGGCGTAGGTAGTGGAAGTCCAGGCGGAGAGAACTGAACTTGTGTGGCATCCGCACTACTGTGTCCACTTTCAGATTCAGTTCTCAGTGTTGTTATTCCGCCCGAATCCGATTCATGAGCCGTTTTGTAGTCCATGAAGTCGGGGTAGGTGGGAGGAATGACATAATCGTCTGCAATTGACGCCAAGGGGAATCTGGGGGCAAACGAGAGCTGCTGGAACGTAGTATACGGTCCCATTTGTGCTGTGGCAAGTGCCACAAGCTCCTCCGCGTGAGCAATCGCAGTGGTCGTGGTGACGCCACCTTCCGCAGGGGTGGTCGTTCCCTCCACATTACCCTCCGATGAAGCCGGACGGTCTTCGGAATGTTGTTGGGGGTGCTCACTCGGAATAAGGGCTGGTGTGGACGGATCGGAGGGACCAGTGCCAGTTGCAACGACAGTCGACCCTACAGCCACGGAAACACCGATACTCACGTTGACATTTGTTTCGTCCTCCGCCTGTGGTTCAGTTTCGTTTTCGTTGTTGCCTGTGCTGTTGGCCGCATCTGCTCGCGCTTCCCTTGCGCGGCGCCGAGCCGCTCTACGTTCCGCGCGACCAATCCGTACCTCGCGCACCCTCACAGTGGCGGGCTCCAAGCCGAAGACGTTCTGCGAAAAAACCAGGAAAACTTCCACTAGATCATCACCCTGTAGTTGCAGTTCCAAGGAGCGAGGGGAATCTGGAAGAATGAATGTCCGAGAAAGCCCCAGAGCGGTACGATACGTCCCTGCAAAGAGCTCCACTTTTTCTCCGTTTTCACCACAGAGTATTGCAAGGAAGCTACGTAGAATCAGCATTTTGGCGGTTGCCACGAAGGGAGAAAAACTCACCTCTTCTTAGCAGTCTCAACTGCTTTGATTGTCAAAGAACCTTTAGTCCCCGGAAGCTTGACATACTCCAATTTGGCTGCAGGTGGCTGAGTCGCTGATGCGACCGAGTTTGTCTTCCTATGACTATCGGAATCGAACCCGCTCGGGGATGTCGAGGGCCTGTCGTCATGACGCATGTTATGCAGCGCATTGCTGATTATCCGTGGCAGGAAACGCGAGCGCGAGGAAGAAGGTATTGTCGCGGGGGCATTTTCCGATGGAAGTGGGGGGATCGGCTCACTAGCATTCGACCTGTGAGTTTCCGCGTTCGCAGATGCCGGTCGCCGAGAAGGCGTAGGTGAGGTATTCGCACGGTGCGAATGTGAGCGACTGAGCCGATTGGGCCGATGATCCCTCGCCACAGGAGTAGTGGGTGATGCAACCGCCGGGGACGCAGTTTGGCGGTCCAGAGAAGGAGTGCTACTCGATCCAGACAGGGAAGTGTTCAGCATCAAAGACCATCTGCGTCTTCGGTTGCTGGAATTGGTGCTAGATGAGGTTGCCAACGTCTCGCTCCGTGAGGAATGCGCCTCTGACGTACGCGGGCTAGCAGGTTCATCCTCGCCACCCGCCAGAGATGAGTTGATATATATGGCCTGTTGCGGACGTACTGATCCCGGAGGAGGCAGATCCGGCAGCCTGCTTTCCATCAAGGCTTGGGAAAGACTGATTTCACCATCGCCGTCATCATCGTCATCCTCGTCTGGATCGACAAGTCCTGAGTCTGTATTGTCAGACGCGTTCTGAGAAGAGGGGTTTGCCAATGCCTGACGAAGAGTGAGAAGGGTAGGTGCGGGCGATGGCTCAGAGGGAGCAACCGGGTTATTGATAGTGAGGCTCAGGTCCAGATTGGCTGGACGGTTTCTTCGCGACAAAGAACGCCGGTGGGAATGTAGCGGTGGAGTGGTAATGACGGGGTGGACGTTCGCTGCAGGAGATTGCGCGGACGTGGACGAATGGATGGCGCTGGTTCTCTCATCTAAAGCCTGACTACCGCTGGCACCGGCCGCGACAACGTTGATGGCCTCTTCATCGGAGTCAGTCCAACCGTGTTCTTTGGCATCCGGGTCGTTTGGTCGAGTGGGGTCGACGGTGGTATTCAATCGGGATATTGGTGGGACAGTAAGGACCTCGGACACAGAAGCACTCCGCTGCCGGACCGCGACGGACGAAGTCGCTCTGGCGGGGATCGGGGTTGGTTGCGTGAAATAATCGGAGGCCTCTGACGCTGGATAAGGTGGTGGAAGACCCGTTGGCTCGGGTGTAG
Organism: Marasmius sp. AFHP31; assembly: GCA_024721195.1. Taxonomy (NCBI): domain Eukaryota; kingdom Fungi; phylum Basidiomycota; class Agaricomycetes; order Agaricales; family Marasmiaceae; genus Marasmius; species Marasmius sp. AFHP31. The sequence goes on from JANHQD010002066.1 coordinate 136,274, forward strand.
AAGGCACGGAGGAAACAGAGGGAGGGAGAGCAGGTGACTTTTTTGGTGGTTTTAGCTTGCGGATAGTTGGCGTTCTGGGGATGAGGGGGACGGGGGGAATTGGTGGTTGCACGGAATGGGTAGCCGCTGTCGGAGTGATAGATGAATGAGAGCTCTTGCGCGGTATAGACACCTTTGCAGAGGTCTCAGCACCTGGAGGCGGTGTGGATGAACTGGGTTTGCGGAATTTGTCGTTCGAAAGTCGAGCTTCGATTATGAGGGATGGAGCAGGCTTCTTTGCTTGCTCTCTCCGTTGTCTTTCTCGCTCTCGTTTGATTTGAACATCAATTCTCCATTCCACAGCCTTCCTGATCTCCTCCAAAGCGTAGACACGTACGCCGTCTCGACGCCCTGCGATAGCGACCAGCACACCACGCTGTTCCATCACGACAATGCTCTTGAAGCTGACTCTCCTGATGAGAGGAAGAGGCTGGGGTTCTGGAGGAGAGGTGATAGGAAGAACATCGAGCCCTTGGGCATGACATAGCAAAAGATAGTTGGGGGAAAGAAAGGCACCGCTCGACGGGGGAGTTGTAAAGTGAGAAGGGTGCAAATTCTCTGTCACTACTGACAGAGATAGCCCCAATTCTTGGAGTGTTGGTGGAGGAAGACGAGGTGGAGGAACCGCTGGAGCTGGCTGCGGTGATTCATCCTCCTTGGAGGGTGTCTTCGGCTCTTCTTGTATTGCAGCAGGAGGTTCTCGTCGATGAATTAGGTTGTTAAAAAAGCCAGAGAGCCGTTTGCGCTGTGGATCCCGGTTCGTGGCCACCGGGGAGGACGACGAGGACGCTAGCTGGTGGTCGTCCATCACCAAAGTCCATTTGTTTCCCACGCTATGACTTACTCAACCTTTAATTGCCGACCAACTGCCTCCACCGGAATTCCCATCATGCTTTCTACCTCCACCTCTGTTGTCCGCTCCTGGACCAGAGCGTCGCTGTTACGGTCCCCTCGCTCGCTGCGTCCTCTCTATCGGTCATTCTCTTCTGTTACCGAGAATGATATCGCTCATTTCTCCAAAATTCTCGACAATTCGTCCATCATCTCAACCCTTTCTCCGATAAATTCCTCAGCAGAGGACATCCACCCATTCAACAACGATTGGATGAAAAAGTATAGTGGTCGCGCCACTACGGTTCTCAAGCCACGTACCACGCAGCAAGTCAGCGAGATATTGAAGTGGTGCAACGAAAAGGACATCCCGGTCGTTCCACAAGGAGGTAATACAGGTCTCGTGGGTGGTAGCATCCCACTCAATGATGAGGTTGTGATATCCTTGGCCAACATGAGCCAAGTTCGTTCGTTCGATCCAGTATCTGGTGCGTTGACCTTGTTGCTACATCGTAGTACGGCAGGCTAAATTCGCTTCCAGGAATACTCGTTGCCGATGCTGGTTGCATATTGCAGAGTCTCACGGACTATGTCGCGCCTCACAATCATATAATGCCCATCGACCTTGGAGCCAAGGGCAGGTTCGTCTTTGCTCCCACCACCGATACTTCTCGTGGTTCACTCTTTCTCCAGTTGTCAGATAGGTGGAAATGTGTCCACGAATGCTGGAGGACTACGCTTGCTGCGCTATGGTTCTCTCCACGGCTCAGTCTTGGGAGTCGAAGTGGTTCTACCTGATGGCACCATTCTCGATCAACTAACCACTCTTCGCAAGGACAATACAGGTATTTGTGATTTGGTCCCCTCCGTATTCGCTACTCCAACACCACGTTCTCAGGGTACGACCTCAAACAGCTCTTCATTGGTGCCGAGGGTACCCTGGGAATAGTCACCGGCGTCTCTATCCTCACTCCTCCTGCCCCTCAAGCATCAAATAATGTCATTCTTGCGCTACCTCACTTTGACAATGTGCTACCCTTGTACCAAACTGTCAAACGCCAACTCTCCGAGATCCTGTCGGCCTTTGAGTTCATTGACAGGACCGCGTATGACCTTGCTGTCAAACACGGACAAGGGCGAGCTCTTGATGAACAAGATGTTGAAGGGGCTGCATGCTTTGTGTTGCTTGAAACAAGCGGTGGTCGACGGGAACACGACGAAGAGGTGAGTCCATCTCTCCCTGCCTCAACCCAGTCTGTTCTCTCTGACGCTCGCTCCTAGAAACTGAACGATCTCCTCGAAAATCTGCTCACAGCCGACAAACCGCTCATCAACACTGGTGTTCTCGCGCAAAACCCGGCCCAGTTTACTTCACTCTGGGCTCTTCGCGAGGGTGTCACAGAAGCGGTTTCTAAAGAAGGAAAGGCATACAAATACGACATCTCTATCCCACTTAGCGCGTTCAAGGATGTCGTCGATACCACAAGAAATCACCTCCAGTCCAAGGGTCTTCTACATGAAGACGCGGTCAAACACGTGATAGGCTATGGACATGTAGGCGATGGTAACCTTCATTTGAACGTGATCGCGAACGCGTACACGGACGAGATTCAAGCCGCCTTAGAGCCATTCGTCTACGAGCTGGTTGGTAGGTGCTTTTTTCTCTGTGCCCGCAGACCCTATCTAACGAATCTCATAATTCAGCTTCGTATCGCGGTTCAATATCCGCAGAGCACGGAATCGGCTCAATGAAGACACACGCTTTGCACTACTCCAAGGATCAAGTCAGTCTGGCACTCATGAAGAAGATCAAGGAGATGTTTGATCCGAAAGGGATCATGAACCCTGGAAAGGTCATTGAATAAACTCACGTGTAGCACCACTATGTATCGGTTCCTTCTTATCACAATGGAATACTATACTCATAACACCACATTATTGCGCAAGAACAGAACGTACCACCACACGAGATTGACTATCTGTGGCTTCCCACGCGATGCTTCTGTCTGTCACTGACTGCGGGTGGGGAAACGTAGAGACAGAAACAGACTTGGGTCTGTCAATCATTGGCGTCCATCCGTACGTCGGGCAGGCGATCCATCACTTTGAAGCATCGGGCTCTACTTATATGCTCACGCGAATCCTTGCCACGGCGTTCCGAACCGTTCCTCATTAACCCACACTGCCGTCGGGACGGTGTGGGGTACGCTACTTCCCTATTCTGTCTCCAGTGTGAACAGTTTCGGTAGCGATGTGTTGGTAGTCTTTCCATTGAAATCGGCTTGAACACATGGGAACGGGGAAAATAGACGACAAACGTGGGCATAACCGAGAATTTCGCGGGGATGTGACTGACACTGTCTAAGATTCGTGCGAAACCAGGACCTACACGATCCAACTCTTTCCGTCATTCAGAAGCGAACAGGGGTAGGGAAGGTCAGATCGGGATGAAGGCCCTTTTGATGACGCCAAGGCTCGACCTCCGACCTCCAGAGTCCACAAGCGTCAGCTCACAATCAACCGATGTCAGGCATTATGGATGTCACACAAGTCGCACAACAGTTGGACCATTCGATGATGTTGGGACGATCGCCCCTACAACATCGATGAGTCTTGTATATCGTACCTCAAGCTTGAACTGCTAACCCCTTCTATGATGCAATTGCGAAGTAGGCGACCCATCGCCTGCCGGACGGAAAGAGATTACCGAGACAGGGCGTTCAAAATCCTTGTTAGGAGGAAGATGTCGTGTCTTCTGCTCCACTAAGACCAAGTCCGTCCCGCAGGGGAGAAAAGTATAAATACCGGCCTTGTTGCTGGGTTTTTTTCCATATCGCAAACGTTTCTTTCCACACCACCACACTCATCTAAATACTGCTACAATGTCTTCTAACTCTGGTACCGGTGACGCCCACACCAACCAAGTTCTCGGTATGTCCTAATCTCCCTCAGAACCCTCAGTGTCTCATTCGTTCTTCCATAGGTGGTTACAAATCTACTTTGAAGAGTAGGCCTTCCTCACCGCTGCCTCATTACATTGTAGCTAACGAGAGTCTATAGACAAGAATGCCTCCGAAGAAGCCAAAGACCACGCTCGTGCGGTTTTAGAGGAGCACGGTGCTAGCACCGAACCTCTACCGCAATCCAAGAAGAACGAGAACCCTGACCCTGAACGGGTCAAGTCCGGTTACAAGGCCACCCTCAACAGTAAGCGATCTCTACGTGTGTCTGGTTGTTATCACTGACATGTCCTCTGTCAGACCCCCTCACCTCCAACGAGGCAAAGGATAAAGCGCAGCGTGTGCTTGAGGAGGACGGGAACCGCGTCGTCACTGAAGAAGACGAAGACGACATGGAATATGTCGAGTAGATAATCGTTTTGGTTAATGTACCTTTGGACGCAATCTTAGTGTATTATCAATTTGTACTACAACTGCGTAATTCGAGACTTCGTGATGCCGAACTTTTTGCTCAACTGTCTCTCTGCGATGCGCCAATCTGATTGATGTTCTGCACAACCAAGAGGACTTTACTTTTGACTTTCGGGTGCATTTGTCAGTACTACTGGCCTCTACTAGCTGACCTCCTGGCCACTGAATGCGCTTGAGTGGCGTGGTGGACCGTGTCGGGAATTTCCGAAAGTTGCTCAATGACGCGACCATGTGTTGTATATTCGATTTAGAGCGCGACGCGTCCGATAACAAGAGAAATCGAGTCGCAGGGGAAGTTTCCCTGAGACATGGGCCGATCCTAGTCTTGCTCGCCCTCCCTCAACAAAATGCCAATTGTCCCCTTGTACGTAGAGACCGACTCTTTGCCACTCAGGGGACGACCGTCATTCTTTACTCTACGCCAAGCTGGGCTGCCGATCCCCAAGTCGAACAAGGTCGAGACGTCGGACATTCAGACTCAAAGCCACGTATTTCCGTTGACACGCTCCACAACTCCTACGCAAGAGCGAGACAACCCCCCCGATGAACAGCGCAAACCAGCGTACATCATTACAAGTCTGCGACATGCTCCTTATCCGGCTTGGATCGAATAGCGTCATGACATGGCCCCGATTCTTTCGACAGTCTTTGTGCGCCTGAGCGCTTGTGTCGAAAGGGTATATATACCTCCTCGTCTTCAGTGGACTTCAATATCATCAACTCGCCCATCTTCGCTTTCAACTACTTACCAACTAAGCTCTGCAATGTCTTCCAACGCTGGTACCGGTGACGCCCACCAAAACCAAGTTCTAGGTATGCCAATCCCACTTTTCCCATTACCCCGCCTCTCAACTGACGCGTTCCAGGTGGCTACAAGGCAACCTTGAAGAGTACGTACCCGCGTCAAGCGACTCGACTCTCCTGAGCTGACGGAACGCACAATAGACAAGAACGCCTCTGATGAGGCCAAGGAGCACGCTCGGGAAGTTCTGGAGGAGAACAATGCCAGCACCGAGCCCCTACCTCAATCTCAGAAGAACCCCAACCCCGACCCCGAGCGGGTCAAGGCTGGGTACAAGGGAACTTTGAATAGTGAGTGATCTGCCTTGATACATTGTATTGGTCTCATCCAAGTCCTCAACTCTTAGACCCACGCACCTCAGACGAGGCTAAGGAGAAAGCGGAGCGCTACCTCGACGAACACGCAAACGACGAGTAATTTAACTTACATTATTGTATATATTTTTGTATCTTGTATAGGCGATCTATCGACCTCGGACTCTTATGTATAATCACAGTTTGGCAACCACTTTCCGCAGCTCTGTCTTGAGGATTTTGCCCGTCGAAGTTTTCTACGAATGAAGAATTTCAGGATAAGATAACCCTGGCAAACAGGGAGCGCGGACTCACAGGTAATTCCTTTACCACCTGCACCCATTCCGGGCATGCAAACCCGGGGAGCCTCGTCCTTGCGTGCTTTATCAGGTCTTTCTCGAACTCCTGGTCACGTCCTGCCCATTGTTTCGCCTGCTGGGGATGCAGAATGACAAATGCCATCGGACGTTCACCCCACTTGGGGTGCAAGCGGGCGACAACGGAAACTTCAAGAACATGGGGATGCGTAGCCAGCTCTGTTAATTACCAGTGAGTTGATTGTCCGTCGATTCACTGGTTACCCTCTACCTTGCTCAATGGCGAGACTTGACGCGTTCTGGTACAAGGTAGGAATTAGTCAGGGCGGTGCTTTCAAATTCTGGCACGAAGGCTTACCTCTCCACCCGAGATAATGATATCTTTGCTCCGGTCTAATACAGCGACAGAGCCGTCGGGATACTGAACAGCAAGATCACCGCTCATGAAGTATCCGCCGCGGAAAGCCTTCGCTGTAGCTTCAGGGTCCTTGAAGTACTAGAAGCAAGGTGATTTATGAGCGTCTCGTCGTTGTCAGTAAACCGTGAAGTTACCTCTTTCATCACCAGGTTGCCACGAGTAGCGATTTCTCCCATAGTCTCCCCATCCCAAGGGACATCCACCAGCTCGTCGCTTGGCTCTTCCCCCTCTTCTGGACGACGAACGACGCGAACGAGATCAGTTGTGGCACTTGCATGGCCTTGGCGAGCCATGTATTTAGACCGTGTCTCGAGGGAAGCCTTCGCCAGCTGTGGTTGGTCGTAATTTCGAGTGAAGGGTCCGTAAGTCTGTTTCATGTCAGAGGTCAGCTCAAGAATGTAGGAGAATGCTATTCTTTACCTCTCTGCACATAAGATAGTCAAAAAAGTAATTTGTAGGCTATGAAGAGAGTACTCACGTCAAACCGTATACATGTACTGGCTTTATTCCGATTCTCTCGAGTGACCCGATGAGATGTGCAGTTGGGGCAGCACCTAGAGATGTTGACCTCAGATACTACGTTTTGTGTGCAGATGCATAGCACATACCAGCTATAACTGCCGTGACAGGTTGGGGAGGAGCTCTTGCTGAGGGGTCATTGACGATACCAATCTAAGGGGATAAGTCGGCATTGTGCACACCCCAAAAAGTAAGTACAACGGACCTGGACGGTGGGAGCACCACAATAGTGTGTTACTCTTGAGTTGTGGAAGTGATTCCATATCTGAGGGTAGTCAACGGTGCGCATCGTTATCTGGAAGTTCGGTAAAGCTCATTGTTTCTTTCAGATTTCATGATGTCAGTCCGTACTTGAGATGCGAAGGCGAATGTGATTGCCCACGGGAAGGTCCAACCGGCAGCATGAAACATGGGGAGGATCCTGCATGAACAGGATTGATGGTAAATATTCAATGTTTGATCCTGGACCGCAGCTTCATGACACTAACCAAAGATAGGTCGAATCCGGAGTCATCCTTGCTTCAAAGACATTCCCAACGGCAGCCAAGTAACTTCCTGGATAAGATTACGGTTGAGTGGGAGTGTCACACAAGACGGGATATGAATACCTCTCAGCGTCGTGAGCACACCCTTGGGTCTTCCCGTCGTGCCAGATCTGCTCGAGTTTTTGGATTGCATCCTTGATGTTGTTGAAACTCACTCACGTGTAGCAAAGGACGGCGCCAGCGTCCTCATCGTGTTCGACATCGAGGCCAGGCCAACCTCTTTCAGCACTGAATCGCCTCCCCTCGCTCAAGAACTCCTCATAAGGGTCTCCACGCCTCCCTGTATCCTTCGATAGGATGTATGGAATGCTTGTATCCTCGATGAGATGTAGATACTCGTGGTCAACCAAGATGAGTTTTGATCCGCTATGTTCTAGAAGTTACGCGAAATGGTGAGGCTCGTTTGAGCGAAAGATCGGGGAGCGAATAGCGAACCGAGGATGTAAGCCACTTCATGGTGCTTGAGCCGAGTGTTGATTGGAGTAATGACAGCACGAGCAGCAATGACACCTTGGAGAGCGTCTGGGGCAGTACCGGTCAGAAACGGGAAGTGGAATTGAGTTCAGATATGCACACCAGCTATCATAGGCCTGTCGAGTGCATCGACTCAATGAGTATTCCAGACATGGAATACAAGATGACGATACGCACGAATTCGGGGCAATGACGGCAACTCGGTCTCCCGGCTTTATTCCTACTCTCAAGAGCGCGTATGCAAGATTTTGGACGCGTTGTGCCCTTCGGTAGTGAGAGATGAGAGGGAGTCTTCTCAGATCACGACAAGAGAACGAACCAAACGGCATAGGTGTACTGGACGGGTGTAGGTGTATCGGGATGGGTCATCGCAATCTTGTCCGGATATATTTGAGCAGCGCGTAGAAGGAATCCTAAAGGGTTCTGGGTACGAAGAGAAGAGATTAGGATGTCGGGACGGAGAGTCTGAACAAAAGTACTGACAAGAACGTGTCGGTAGACTGGTAAACCAGAGGGAATTTTCATGCGAAGGTTAACATTTGGTGGAGGTATGCTCTCTGTCGTGGGAGAGAAAGATATTGAGCGTGGCATGGTTGAAAGCAATGGGCAACGGCTAGGAGGGAGGGTGACAGTGAGAGACGATATGCCCCAAGCCGGGTGCGGGGAACCCCGCATTTATTGGCAATCACGGCAATTCCGGCAAATGCAACGGGTAATCATAATGCTTAGAACGCTAATTCTGCTTCTCTTCTTTCACAACCATCATCATCCAGTCACTATTCTTGAACTACATCCTATCTCGTCTCGCTCAATACTATCTTCTCTTCAACCTCTAGTATGCACATTACTACGCAAACTCTCTTTTCCTTGTCGCTTTTGCTGGCCTCACGGCCAAGTCTCGGTACATATATGCTCCGCTTCGCCATTTTAATCATCCGTTGACCGCTCCTCCGCGTTTCCCAGCTGATCCCAGTGACTGGGTGAATACGCAATTTGTTGTTCACGAGGCTGGCTCTCGTGATTCGACCACCTCCGACGCTCGATCAACGATCATTCGCGGTGCAGTCCAGACAGCGAGGAAGGGCCCCTTCAGTAACTATTTCCCTCTCGGTTTTCGCGTTCTGGAAGTCTTGATCAGTGAATGTGCTAGGCGTCCTGGACAACAATGGGATTCGCGCACCCAGTGACGATCCTCACGACTACATCAGTTGGGCTCCCTAGTCAGTACTCGTCTTGGTATCAACGCCGACAAGTCTCTAACTCGATTTGTAGCTGGTGGCCCGACTGCAATTGGTGCTCTGCCGGAGGTCGTAATCATCTCGCCCATTCTGAACCCTCTTCTAACGATAATGATCAAGCCTCGAGCCCCCAAAGGGATCGTGATGCAGACAACGAGGACGATCCGCCGGACGACGACTACTATACGGATAGCTTCGAGAGTGACGCCTCCGCTAATCACGGGAGGCGTTCAAACCACGTTTTTCCTCCTCCTCTTCGGCATAGGCTTATACGCATTCGGAGATCTGCGTCAGACCTACCATCGATATCGACGTCAAGCACATTACTGTCTGCTTCTTTGGGCGCGCCTTTACTCGCGTTGGACGATACCTTCCCTCTTCCGCAAGCACCTCTCGGTGATCCACTCCCATTTACTGCCTCTGGAACGCTAACTACGTCTCGCTCTGCTGCTGAACGCACTGCTGGAACTGCCCAACCCGCGCAAAATGCCGTCAAGACCAAAAGGCCATCTTGTACCCCTTCACCTACTTCTTCTATGGCTCCGAGCGCCAGTGAGTAGCCTCTCTCGCGTTGTATGTTTTTCATCCGGATTCATCTTGTCGGTTTAGCTTGGACGACTTGCCCTTATGTCAACCGGGATGGCCAAGTCAACCCCGATGTTCGCCGTGTAAAAGATCCTGGTACTATGAACAATGCGGGCCAATCCATCCTGTATAATGCCATGGCATATGCATTTACTCAAGATCCTGTCTACTCCAAAACAGTCGCCGCCTTTGTTTACACCCTTCTTCTGGATCCCAAGAGCAGGATGAATCCTCACGCCAAGTACGGACAAATTGTTCGAGGACCAGGACCTGCAGGCTCGACTGGCTCTTTCACTGGTATTCTGGACATGAGGGGAATGGTCAAAATCTACAATGCTATCGGGATAGTCAAAGCCTTCAACAGCCCGCATTGGACCAACGAAATGGATCGCGCTTTCAAGGATTGGACTCACGCATGGGTTGTCTGGATGACCACTAGCGACCACGGTAAGAAAGCGGGTACGAGACCGAAGTGCGTTCGCTCTCAACTCTATGCCCTTCTCCCCTGCTTATCCAAGTACATTCAGCAACCACTGTACGTTCTATGCATACCAGGTGGCCGGAGCCCGGCTCGCGATGGGAGACATTCAGGGTGCCCGGCAAACCATTCGAAGTTTCCTCGGATCGTGCTTTCAGGAACAGATATCAGCTTCAGGGGAACAGCCATATGAGGCAGTAAGGACACGCCCATACCACTATCGATGCTTCAATTTAGAAGGCTTATTCGTAAGCATCGTTATGCTCCTACTCATAGCAACAAAACCTTACCACGAACCACTTCAGGCTCTTGCCAAGCTTTCGGACGAGGCAGGAGGAGAAGACATGTGGAGCGCTAAGTCGAAGTACGGTGGCACGCTGAAGAAAGCTCTTGATCACACCATGTCCATGGACCCAAAGCGCGAGGATGTCGGGCAAATATTACCACTCGTTGCCGCTGGTCGAGTTGCTTTCGGCGACCCCGATGGAAAGTACGCCTCGTTTCTCGAACGTCACTCTCGGAACTATCGCTCGAGGCCGTATTGGTTCTACAACCAGCCAAATGCATTCCCCAACGCTAAAACTAGTAGGGGCAAAAGGCAGGTTACTTGGGGAAGGGATGATATAGGCCCGCCGGTGGTTCAAGTGAAGAAGGATTCAATACCTTTCATGTGTCCAGCAATCTTCGATGCCGCAACGTTTGTGGAACTCGATCTTGACGTTTATGTCACCTGCGAATTATTGCGACCATGGTATACATGAGGATAATCGTCGGGACGTTTTTAATAGTTGTTCTTGGACTTGTATAGTATGCTATCAGTGCACGTAGTAGCAGAGATTGAACGTGATCACAACTCAGTACTCAGTGCTAGCACAAAACTGGAATCTTCAGAGTGGGCCTGGGGATGGCAGTGCATTGTGGACGAAAAAGGCAAGTTTACAAATAACAGGAAACACGCAGCACCAACTACGCCTCAGTTTTCTCACTTTCTTTCTTCCCCATACATAGACATCATGGCCGACTCTGCCTCTGGTTCTGCTGACAAGTCAGTTCAAGTCAAACTCGTCCTCCTCGGTCAGCATTTCTCTTGCCCAAGCTTCTCTTCCTAATCTTATTATTCGATCATCTTCAGGCGAAGCTGCAGTTGGCAAATCATCTGTTGTACTTCGATTCGTGAGTCCAGGACTCATCCTGCACTGGCGTCTTTATTGACCTCCCTCCAGGTCTCCAACGAATTCCAACCCAATAAGGAGCCGACTATTGGTGCAGCTTTCCTCACACAAAAGTGTCGGCTCGAGGACCGTGTTCTGAGATACGAAATATGGGACACAGCAGGACAGGAGAGGTTCCATTCTCTTGCAGTACGTCGCAGTAACTTTGCATGTGCCACTCTGACTGACATCTCCGACTTCCCGCAGCCCATGTATTATAGAAATGCTCAGGCAGCAGTGGTTGTTTACGATGTTACCAAGGGTTCGAGCTTGGAGAAGGCCAAGTCATGGGTGAAGGAACTTCAAAGACAGGCAAATCCCAACATTGTCATAGCTCTCGCCGGAAACAAGGTCGACTTGGTCCAGCCTTCCCCGTCAACCTCCGGTGCCCAATCCGAGTCAGAGGACGAGGCAGATGATGCCGCAACGGCAACACCTGGTGAAGCTCCCGCTGCCTCTGGCGGTGACTCTGAGGGCCTGAGGCAGGTTCCGAGGGAAGAAGCACAGGCTTATGCGACGGAGGCTGGATTGTTGTTCTTCGAGACGAGTGCTAAGACTGGTGAGGGAATTGTGGAGGTTTTCACTGAGATAGGTGAGCGGATGGGCTTATCATAAAGGAACAACATTGCTGACGTTCAATCTCACAGCCAAAAAGATACCCATTGAACATATATTGGCGGCCTCTCGCGGTGGTGCAGGACGTCCAGGCGCTGGTGGTAACCGTGCTGCTGGATCGCAACAGGAGGGCGGTGTCAGCCTAGAAGAGAACGCCAACAAGCCCAAGGATGCTTGCAACTGTTGAGCTACTCCATTGATGGCATTTTCTATCTATGCATACTGTACGACTCTCCCGTGTTTACTTATGACCGCCTCCCCTCAGCTTGCAGCCTATTCGTCTGCCTCTCGTTTCTCGCCTTGCATTACGATTACATACATACATACTTCTCTCAGTACATGTAATTTGTTTCCTACTCTGACGGATATACAAGTGTTCTTTGTGGACCTATACCTAATCTACGTATGGCGGCGGTCTGGTTACGTGCTCTTGGTCCTCCGTGTGATTGTCACCCACCAAGTAAGGTGGAGGCGCATGGCCATGGACAGTCTGATCCTGCACTGCTGGCCTAGGCGGTGAAGTGTGGGGATGGCTGGGCTCATCAGCGTAGATGGGACGCATGTGAGGTGAAGACGCTCCTGGAGGCGGAGGGGGCGATTGCCTCGTCGTGTCTGGTGACCTGAAATCAGAGTCAATCGAAGGTGGAGGGTCTGAGGGATCGTCCATTGCAGGAGGAGGCGGCGGCGGCTCTTGCTCCGTGTCTGCCTGGCTCAGCACCAGTCCAATAGCCTCCATAGTGCGACTGGGCTCAGTAATTTCTGCCAACTGGGTGACATCAGGATCTCTACTGGCCATTTCAAGGCTGGGAGGCGGCGTTGATGATCGTTGCATATCTTCCGAGTGACCGTCGAATTGTTCTGAGGCCGGGAAGCCAAATAGGGTCCCTTCCCCTTCTATCACCATTGGATGGGAATGCTCGAGGGACGGGTGTTCGTCGTTATCTGGGATGATAATCTCCGTCTCAGACTCGAGAAATGTGGGCAACCGAGCCGAGGTGGAGGCTTCAGCTGCAGAGGAGAAGAACGGTGGCGGAGCGTCGGGCTCGTCGAAGGGAGGAGGGGCACCCGGAAGTTGTCCACTTGGACCAGCTTCTCCGGGTGAGTAATGAGGGGCAGAGTGCTCGGAGTCGTCGTACCGGTTCGTTTGTGCCGGGGGGCGATCGTGCTTCTTCTGATACTCCTCGTCTATTTCAGGCTCTACTTCTGGAAGAGGGGCGGGCGGAGGCAGTATGGTTACCGGGAAAGACACGCTCGACACGCGCTCTGAACGTGCGGAGACGTCGACCAAAGCTACACGAACGTTTATCTGGAACGTTATCGAGTGCAAAAGAGTCACTTGTGAGATGGATGAAGCCTCAACGTCGTTATCTAGTCCGTCCGGGGTAAACCCCGGGAGGTTTAGAGCAGGATGAGATGGGGTCGAGAGCGGTGAAGCCTGGTGCAAAATGAAACGCTGCTGCACAGTCCTGGACGAGTGAAATCGACAAGCGGCCCCCGATCGAGCAATTACTGCTGTGTAAGATGGACCTCGAAAATTTGGAGATATGGGTGTTTTCAAAGATATGGAATGCCTAGGCTTTTCGGACGGGGGCAATAACGTTGTCGCGGACGTTCCTTCCACCTGAGAATACGAAGGCACAGTTCCCATATCCGTTGTTTCCTCTTCTTCGTCTTCCTGTCTGATACGAGTGACCCTCACAAGTTCAGCTTTGATGTTCCGTAACCGCAGATTTTTATTTATAACCAACTCTCGTCGAGGAGGAGGGATCTTAACGTAAACTGGGATGGCTTCACCGGACTTGAAAGTTGTTCTCGGAATCTCCACTTCCACGGGCGTTGGTTCCGTTAGCTTGCGCTTCTCTGGAGATATCGGGAGGCTGTGTGTATGAGACGTGTACCGTCTGGTGTTCACAGCCAGACTTTTCGAGAGCGGGGGCGCAAGAGGGTCGCTGGGATGAAGTGTTGCCTCGAGGGTATGTGTCAAGTAAGATACTGGTGTGTGGATTGATTGTGGTGTATCTTGCATGAGCGGTATCGAAAACAGCATGGTCGATGGCAAGGAAGCTGATGGCATATCGGGTGCTTGAGAGTACAATACGACCTCGGACACATACAGTTCGATCTCTCGAGAATATGCCGATTCGACGGTGCGTAGAGTCACAGTACTATGCATCAGAACGATGAACCAAGCTTACTATCGTCAAAACGAAGATGAACGAGTTGTTTGAAAACCTACACCTTGTTCCAGTCCTCCGGTTTGGCACCCTTCAACTGCAACTCTCCCTCGATCGCAGCCCGCTCTCCATCTGCCCCAAGGTACCCTTTCTGGAAATTGACTACAGTCGGGACTATGAGGATTTGAGGTTGTGGAGGGCTATCGCTTTGTGACTCGTCGACAGAATCACCGTCATCTGTCTCTTGTGAAGAATACGTGGGTGGTGGTAGGAGGTCCTGATCAGTCATGGTGGTTGCGGTTCAACATTCCCCGTTTCGGATGTGTAGTTTATACAATAGCAACAACAACAAAATGGGAACGAGTTTCAGTGCACAGGTCGTGGAACGGGATAGTGTAAACAAGTGTAGGTAATCGCGAGGTATGTAAAAAGATGATGTACATTATAACCTGTATAAATAACACGACTTGTCCAGAACAGATCCACTAAAATTCCACGCGCAAGAGACTCTCGAGTTCAGCGAACATTTGTTCGTCGTGGTTGACCTCACGGGTCAAAATGAAATCCCACCCCATTTCGCGGCGGGAGCCCAAGAGGCCTGTTCCCTTCTCCATGTCATTATCGCCGACTTCGCCATACCCTACTCCGAATGAAAGTGTTGATACGGTCGGTTCGGAGATGTGGAAAGAATCTGCTCCATCATCGATAACCTTCATAGTTTCGACCGCTCTCCGAAGAGCGATATAGAAATGTTGCCGGATGTCTGGATTACTCTGAACCAAGAGCTTGTGGATCATGCGAACCATAACTCCCGTGAAACCGACACCACGGTCCAACTTCATCTTGTTTTTTAGCTTTGGAGGCGAGAGAAACGCCAGGGCATACAGCGCCATTATCAGCTTCTCCAGATAACTGAGCCAAAAGTCTTTGTGCATGACGATTATGTGGAAATCCGCGTCAACGATGGGAAGTCGACGAACTAGGGAAACGAAAAAGGGCCAGAGCGACGCTTGAGGTACGGCTTTCGCAAATACCTGGCGATTCATATCCGGTAAGCCAAGCCTGGTGAAAACTTCCAATGCAATGTCAGCCGACGGTGGTGGCATCGGGTGTCTATGTGCATTAATCCCTCCTATGGCCTGCACATAACCCATCGGTGTGACCGCCTCCGCTGGGTCAACGAGATAGGAGGCAATTAGTCGAAACACTCGTTTGGTCATCCTGAGGGAGGATTTCGAAGGTGAGGTACTATCCTCAGCAAGGCGTATGAAGGGAGCGATAGAGCTGATGGTGTATAGTACATCCTTCCGCACAGTGACCAGCTCGCTGAGCGAAAGAGCGGGTGAAGCTGGTCGGGGCGCTACGTCTGATGACAGGTCGCACACTCTGAGGATGAGATCGAGCGCTCTTGGATGGCGCGCTATGAAATTCCCATTGTCAGGCATGACACACAGGTTCCGGATTATATTTAAGATGGAAAGGATGATGGTTCCAGGCTTGTTCCGTAGACCCGGAGAATGGTTGTTAAGTTGTTTATGTCGATCAAGGCCCGCGAATGGTGAGCTCTCCTCTTCAAGCACGATGTTGACCAATGTCCGATTCGTGGTGACCTCTTGGTCGTCTCGAGCGGAATCGAAAGAATCCTCGACACCCTCGAATGCCAGATCTTCTAGCAGGTCGAAGACTTCATCCAATAGGTCGGGTGCGTTGTGAAGCGGGAAGCCGGTATTAGGTTGTTGCCCTTTCATGGTAGATAACAAGGTGAATGTTGTTAACGCGTAGGATAGCTCCGTCGACAATCGGGAACGTATTGACATGGTCAACGAGTCAATATCGATGATGCCCCAGTCAGCCAGTTCTCGCAGTTGCCGCCTGGTTTGCTGACCTATCTCTATCTCGATCTGGTTCAGGTCCCGTCCACCGTACGTTTCGACTTCCCGGGCGAAGGGAACGTATTCAATTTTCCGGCGCGACGGCTCGAGTCTGACCCTGGGCTGGGGGTTCATGGTGGTGGTTTGGGAAGAAGACGCGGAGTTGGAGGGTCCCACGACAGATCTCTCGCTTCCTGCCGGCTGTAACGGAACAACTTAGCATCTAAGCTAAATAAGGAGGGTTTATGAGGAGAAATAGGCTTACGAAAACGGCGTCAAGTGATTCTAGATATAACGATAAGTTCAGTACGACTTCGAATTGTATTACACGGGAGTAGAGACGCGTACCGGTTCTCTGTCGCACGCGTTTGCCATCAAGCTCTTCCGATTCCAGTTTTCGCTTCAATCCCTGGGAATCCTCGGATGCACTACCTTCCATGAAACTGTCCATGGGACCCTTCATGTTCTGAGGTGTCCCCGGAGTGGTTTGGGGGAAGGAGACATTGGACGGGGAGTTCGGATTGACGCCACCGAGTGGTCCCCTGGCCATCTGCTGCATAGGGTTGCTGGGCCCTGGTCTTGTCGGGGTCGCGGGTAGTTGACCCGTCCCATTCATCTGCCTCATTGCGTGTGCCTGCATCCGTTGTTTCTCGAGTGAGTTTTTCCGATAAAACTCTTCAAAGCTTCCAAAAATGAGGTTATAGTGTTGCTGTAGCGACTGCGCAACGGGGACCATAGACGTGCCATCACTAGAGGGGTAATGCTCCGGCAAGTCGAACAAAGGGAGGAATGACGGCCATAGATTGTTGTTTGTTATCTTGCGATTGAATTCAATCACCAGACCATGAAGCGAGGATATCCCATTGAACACGTACCATTGTCGAACCACCACGCTGATTCACGGTCCCCCAAAGTCTTAGCAGGTCTACATCCTTCCCTGCTATCCTAAACGAACCAGGCTCTTGACTAGGCTCGATTTCATGGAACATGGAGGTCGTGGGGTCGTAATTTGGAACTGTGACGCCGGTCAATTGCGGAGGTAATGGGGTATTCTGCTTGACCATGAAACTGGCGAGACTCTGGAGAAACGACTGAGACCTCTCCTGCATTGTTGGAGGTTGACCAGAGCGGTTGGCAGGATTTGAAGGATGGGACATAGAGGGATCGAATAATGGGGTACTAAGCGAGGTGTTGGTCGGGATTTGGAAATTGGGACTGCCAGATCCACCGTGGAGAGAATCCTGCATTCCTCCGAGAAATGATGCCGAGTTTGTGCCGCCACCAGGATTCGTATATGATGAAGAATTGCTATTCATTCGAGCTTGGTTGGCCTGACTGAGAGCTATCATTTGTTTCTGAAGAGGGCCGTCGAGTTGGTTGTAGGACGTGTCGAATGAGGGCGCAAAGTTGTTGCTTCCCTGCCTTTGAAGCCCATTTTGCCCACTGGCGGCAACAGAGAAAGATGAGTAAACCTCGCAGGGAAAAAAAGACTTGTGAGAAGTCTTACAGCATGATTTCAGTGTCTTCCTCGCTGCTCGAGACGTATCGGAGAGATGAATGCTCGTCGTTTCTCACAACCTGCCGGAAATTGTTCAGGCGCTCAAACTCAGCTCTCGTAAACCGCACCACTTTTATTCTCAAGGAATGCTTCATGCACACCACACATTTTATTCGACCAGGCCTCGGTATATATTCTCTTCAGGTGGGCCAAGTCGATTCCATGGTCCAAAGAGAATATGTCACTCCTCAGTTCTCGTGACGCCTTCGCAGTGACGCCCAGTGACACGTACATAACGCCGTTATGCGTGACTTTTTCGCTTCGTCAAATTTTTTCTACCCTCAAGACTCAAGTCTTGCCCACATCCATGCCTCAATCAGAGATCGATGACATCTTCGCCTCCAAAGGAAAGGCAAAAGTTGCGTCGAAGCCACAGCCGGAACCCTCTAGCTCTACAAAATCAAAGCCTGAAAAGAAGCGGAAAAGAAAACATCAGGCTACTTCGATCGTTGCCTCCTCTTCTGCTCCCGAGACTGTCGTTGACCCATCCATACAAATACCCACAACAAAGCGGCAAAAGGTGACCAAGGATACTGCAGATACAAAGACAAAAGCGGCCAAGAAAGCAGAGAAGAAATCAGATAACGACGGATTCACAGATTCAAGAGGGACGGGTCCGCGTACGTTCAGCGCGTTATTTCCTCCACAAGTTGTTTCACGCTGACCGTTACTTCAGGACGAAAAACTGAGGAAGGTTGGTCGGTATTCAAGGAAGATGAACTGGGGATCAACGACGAAGGCGGAGGTAATCTTTACTCTGAAGCTTTCCTTCGACTCATGTCAACCTCCTACATGGATAGATACGCCTTTATGTCCATTCGATTGTCAATGTTGTGAGTCTAGATTCCCCTCCGTCCCTCGCTCCTGATTGACCCGTTTGCAGGTTTTTAGTTCTATGCTTTGTACATTCAATGTCATTCACCGTTTCAGTCGCTCAGAGCCTCGAAAGTTGCAGTCATTTTCATCGCTGGTTTTTCGGCTCTATCGAAGCCTCCCATATCTCCTTCTCCATGATATGTCGAGGTCAATGTGTAGCCAAAATTGAGTGTTCCTCGTATATACTCCTGGGAGCTTGTTCATGTTCCTTCGGACCCTATGTATTTTTTATTATACACCGGAATACATCCGCATCTCCAACGTGTTCGTGAAAATAAATCAATCATCGTCATCGTCGTCGTAGTCTACGAGTCCAGGTTTCGGTTTATCGAGGGAGTCACCAAAGGGATCACCTTCCGCTACTGCCTTCTCAACCTCTTCTGCTTTCCGGGTCCTTTTATCCTCTGCCTTCTTGTCTTCTTCTGCTTTTCTTGCGATGTAGGCCTTGCTACCTACCACTTTTTCGGGATTTTTACAGAGTTTGAGCCGTCGGTCGACTTCTCGGACAGCCTCCACGTCGGGTACATGCCCATGCCTCGTAATGATGTTCGCTATGGCCTCAATCGCAGCGAGAATATCGGGCGGGGTATCGGGATTTGATTGAAATTTGCCTTCTTTGGATTTCAGCCATTTGAGGGCAAGCTCTCGATCAGTGAGGTAAAGTGATGCCAATGCTATCTGTGAAGGGGTGTACACGAGCTCGGCATCAGTCAACCGGGAACTGCGAACATGGGAGATTGCGGAGTCGTATATGTGGCTTTGTGACGACGCAAAGTCCGAAGGCGTATCGGGAAGACTCTGATGTTCATGTTAGGATTGTCGAGAGTTTAGAAAATCACGGACACGAACCTGAAGGTCAAGCCATATTCCCCACAATGCTCGGTGTGCATGCCAAACGGCAAACTCGAACCTTAAACTCTGTGCCACAAGAAACTCGAGGTCTAAGACATCTGAAGCAATCGTGTTGGGTATGTGGGACGTGTAGGCTTCCAACGAGATTGGGTTATTGGTTGTTTTGGTCGCAAGGAAGACAGCAGTGAGCCTGAGTCGTATGAGTTATATGAACGTGAACAAGGACTGAAAGCGACACAAGCACGTACATGACGTTCTTTGGATGCCAGTCCATCACCGTATTCTTCAAGTAGAACCTCTTCAAGTACGAGACTGCTGTCGCCTCCACTTCCTCTGGGAAACGAAATCGGCCGCATATCTTGGTGATCATCGTGGAATAGAACGTGACGAGGAGTAGTTCTTCATCTGCAGTAAGGAAAGTGACATTAGCAGACGAGCCAGGCTATTCATATCAGTGTGAGCTATGCCGATTGAGGAATACGAAAGTCCTGTGTACCTCGTATGCCTCGAATGTAGTTCGAATCACAGAAACGGCTGCCTCATTGAGTGTTGAACGGATTGACGCGAGTCTTGCTTGAGAGTATCTCCAGTTCTTGAACTGGGTGCTTCCTTCGTATAATGGCTTCTTGGTACGTGTAGCTGGCGGAGGCGTTGAAGTTGAACTCTGCATGTGAATTGGCTTGAAGACTGAGCGTGAGTGCGGGCCTGCGGCAAACAAGGGCCGAGCGCGTGAGAAAAGTCTTCCCGAACCAGGGTCCACTCGTTACTACAGTTGGAGAACCAGTGCAGCGGTATTGAATGTCCCTAGAAACGGTCATGGAAAGAAGCACTGCAAACAGGCGTGTTTTGCCAGCATGAATCTCACAACAAAACTGTGAGCATCTCTAACTTCGGACAGCTCCAGGGCTCAAGGCGTTTGACTGGGCTCGTCCTGCATCATGGCGCGGGTTCGCCTTCCTTCGTTCTTCTCCCCATGTCTTGCTATTTTCTACCTGCTCTGGATTTTAGGACAGCTCCCGAGCTGTTCAGCGGGACAATACTTCACCGATGGCCTCTCTATCATCAATTCACCTCAAGCCGGCAGGTCAGTGGCTCTTTTCAACACGATGACTCTGGGATATGTTGTTGTTGTGGCTGACGAGAAGCTTTCGATAGCCCAGGACATGCCGGGAGTACTCTTCCGATATCTGTGGAGGTGGACCATCGTCTAGAATCTTTGTGCAATGCCTATGCTGACGCTATCTCCAACTTTGAAGGTGTCGGGTAATGGGAGACTACCACTGGATGCTGCAGCTCCTTTTTGCCCCTACCCAACGCGCTTTGACTCCGTTGAGATATACCTGGTATCTTCGCAAACCGGCAAGAATTACACAGTAGCTTCAGGATCCGACTTCCTCAGCGGAGGATCTGGCAGTGTCCGACAACGGAATTGGCAGGTACCCACTTGTATTCCACCGGGACAATACAACGTGAGCACTCATCGTCCTCGTAGGAGTGGCTGGAAATTAACCGATATGAGTGTAGCTCACATTCTATGAGTATGCTCACATCAACGGGGGACCTTATTATACTATCACTTCGATCTCAATCCCAATCGAAAATGCACGGCCTGACTCGGGGGATTGTACAGATGGGACCAATGCCTTACAGGGACAACCACAACAGTCGTCGCCGCCCTCTCCTCCTTTCTACTCTCAGGATGGTCAGGGAGACCAGACACGAACATCAGGCTGGGTCACGTCCAATACCGGAACCGGCCTTCCCAGCCCGACTGTCATAACTACCTCAGTAATCATTACGAGCGGAGGTCTTCCAACGACAGTGACCCAAACCGTCACCATTCCTTCGATCTCGATCTCCCAAGTAGTATCCTTTAGCACTACCACGTTTGTACAGGATGGAACTACAACGACGTAAGTGCAGCTCACATATCAACCTAGTGCGATTGTTTCTGAACGAATATTAAGCCTTGTGCAGACAACGACGGCAGCCGTCACTGTTACCCCCACAGGAAACGCAGGCGACCTGGTCGGACTCATACCCATTAATTCTGGATGTATCCTCCATGTCACCGTCATGTCATTGCTCACGTTTCTGCCGCTCTCCATAGCTTGGTCACTTCTGTAGTACTAGTCATTTGATGATACCACTCTTCCATCGGACAGTCTTGTAGTTTATAATCATGTTTGCTATCTCCTGTGGGCTAGGCATCCCAATGCTTTCTCCTTGGGTCGGAACCTGATGGAACCCTCCAAAACCTGACTGAAATTTCGTGCTGTGGCCACTGATGAAGTCACGGACACGTGGGGTGCCGGCCTGCTACTATATGTTACTCAAGCCAAGGTGTTGAGGTGGCTTGACTCGCGTCGACAACCTTGCCAACACAACACTAACTTTCAATTCATATAATCTCTCCGTCGCGATGCCAAAACGCAAGTACGATGCTCTCAATGACCCTGACGAAGTAGATTCGGTTAACGATGCCTCCACGAACGCGTCCACATCTCGTGCGAAAAAAGCGCGTGTTGCTCTGTGAAACCCCGATAGGTAGATTTTCGGACCCCCCAACTACCTAGAATAGGTTGTAGTTCCGCCTATTACGAGCTGATTCACAACCTATTTAGGTAGAAGACTACCCTATGAATTAAAAGAATTGCAAGAAAAGCAATAGGTCGATTCGCTACCTAATTTCAGCAAAATCGACCTAACAGTATCCGAATTAACTACGAAATTCAGACCGCCCGTATTAGGTTGATAATCCGTACATTTGGGATATTTTCATGTACAATGCAT